>PVJI01013562.1:0-47331 GCA_004026765.1 Micronycteris hirsuta
ATGTTAGCTTTTGAGTTGCTTACTTGAATACAATGCACTGTAAGTTACATTGTGACTAGTCATGTAAAATGTACACGCTTAAACTGGTTGTAGCTATGTTTATTTTTGATAGTATTTCCCTTTGATTCTAATGCCAATGATTTTTGCATGCTACTGCTTCTACAATCATACATAAGTATTGCAGTCAATGTGTATTTTTAATGCCATTGGTAAATTTTATAATCACTGACCTCTTAGGGTCCATGAACATAGTATATGGAAACAGTATGTACTACAGTTACTTTTGATTTTTTCTCATAATAAAGTGACCAGACTGACCTTCCTTTATGGTTCAAAAGATATTTCTCTGAACCTTCCCCTTCAAAGCCTCTGGGTTTCTATATCTCCCTGTTTACTCTTTCTGTTTTTTTACATTAAATATTTTTATTGCAGTAAAATTCATGTAACATAAAATAACCATGAACTATTTTACAATATACAATTCAGTAGCTTTTAATATAGTCACAGTGTTGTGCCAACATCACCTCTGTTTAGTTCTAAGACATTTTCTTCACTCCAGAAGGAAACCCAGGCCCATGAAGCTGCCATTCCTTTCTCCCTGTCTCTAGCCCTGGAAACCACTAGACTGCTTTCTGTTTCTATGAATTTACCTGTTTTGGTAAATGGATTTGGATTTCCTGTTTACTCTTTAAGGCAACTATGAAGAAAATGTTTAGCTTTCTCCCCTGGCACATGGAGGCAGAGAATGTGTGACCAGCATGTCTGTGACATGTTAGAACATGTTTCTACATGCTGAGGTACTGTATATATGTGTATACATAGATACACACATATACTAGTATGCATATATAGTATATGTATATGCACATATAGTCTTGTCTAGTCTATATGCATACTAGTATAGGCATACTAGTATCTTAGCATATCTATCTATCTATCTATCTATCTATCTATATATATATATATGCATGCTGTTGGCAGTCATAGAATTGTCCTGGGAGTTTTTAAAAATTAGCAGTCATTTCATGTGGGGTACATAAGCAATGCCTCCAACATGCTGAGAAAAGCTTATGGGGGTGAAGTAGTGCTAAGAGTGAGGCACCACTTAGCTAGGGCTTCTACTTCGGGATCTCAGCTTTAAGGTATTAGCTGAGGCTGTAGAAATGGCTGGACTGGAGAAGCGTCTGCCTCCAAGCTCATGTGATTGTTGGCAGGATTCAGTTTTTGGCTGGTAGTAGAACTGAGGGCTTCCAGACTTGTTGGCTGTTGGCTCACGGCTGCCCTCAGTTTCTTGCCACATGGGCCTCATCCTGGGCAGCTCACAGCGAAACAGCTTGCTTCATCAGAGCCAACAAGAGAGAAAGTCTGTGGGCAAGAAAGACATTACAGTCTTATGTAAAACGGTCACGCAAGTGACATTTCATCCCCTTTGCCATATATTATTGGTTAGAAGCAAATCACAGGTTCTGCCCACACTCAAGATGAGTCTCAGGACACTCAAGGACACAGGTATTAGGTGATGGGAATAACATGGAACCATACTGTTATATAAATGGGTCTTCCAGTCCCTCACATCTGCCTGCAGGGCTGGCTCGTTTCCGGCCTCCGGAGAAGAGTAAATTAGGGAAGGAAAGAGGCTCCTTCTAAAGGACATGTGGGCACGCGGAGAAGCTCTGTGGAGAGCACGCTGTATACTTGCAGTGATGCATAGAAACCGTGACTCACCATTTGTTTTGATCTCTCAAGGGAAACTTGGAAAAACAGTCTCTGGGGAAGATAATAAATGGTGATGATGGCTGGTGGGCTCAGCCTAAGTGACCAATTTGACGTGTCGTCTCCTGGAGTCTTGAGGCTTGAGGGAACAGAACGGCTGCAGCCACACAGTGAGAAAAATCGGGTAGATGCTCTTAAATCAATGGCATTTTTTTCCCCTAAGAATTCATCCTCCAAAGCCCATGTCAGCCAGACAGACATACTCTGAGAGATTCTGAAACCACTGAATGGCTGTCTTTGATGTGTGCAGAGCGAACTATGTTTTGGCTGGCAGCATATTTTTTGTGAAACATTTTTTGATCACGAATGGCATTACTCTGCTTAATTAACAGTATCATCCATTTGATTTTGCTCTGAATTACTCTTGAATCTTTCAAAAATCAATGACACCTAGCACCACATCATGTACATTGCAGGCACTAAATAACAATTTGCTAAACTGATGAATACAAAACATTTTACACAATCTGGTGGTAATCATAGGCAAGCGGCCTTTCCAAAGTTTTGAGTAATCACTGATATTGAACAAATGGTAGCTTTTGAGTTGCTTACGTGAACAGAACAACATTCATTTGTATAGAAAGTTGTGTTTGCTTTAAGAGCATTCTTGCCTGTTGGTCATGCAGATGTCTTCTGCCTCAGCTGGGAGTTGTCGTTCTTTGCTTCCAGGACTATAGTGAATACAGTGGCTGTGAATTTAAAGAGAAAATATAGTGAGAATCAGAAGGGTCTCAAGGCTCAGAAGCTGTTTGACAGCTACCACCTGCTCATTCTCTACAGGTGTTTTTAATTGGAGATTTTCTAAATTTCCAGGCTGTAAAGCTGGCCAGGAAGAAATGGGTAATAAACATTTTGGGAAAAGTTAATGAGTGCATAAATGTTATGTGTAGCGATTTGTTTATATGATAACTAATTCTGTACTGGAATTCCTTAAGAGAGAATTTCAATACTAATATTTTGGGTGTTGGATCAGCCTATTATATTGTAGTTATAGCTAATTCTGGGTTACACGTGCGTGGATTGTCTGCGCTGACTGTCTACTTTCAGGTAGGCTTCCTTTTGCCAATTAAGACATTTCCAGGCTACTTCTTGGACTCCTACTTGCATTTGATGTAAACCGAGGGATTGCAAACTATGTTTTTAAATTGCCTAAGAAAAATAGCAATAAAAAAAATTCCAGCCAGGTGGCAAGTTTGTTTGTCAGTTTTCGTGTTGATACAACTGCTCGCCTTTGTCAGTCTGCGTGGTTGGGTTAACCATGCGGCTTGACGTGGACACTGATTCCACTTTCCTATTGATCGGGGAGATGTGGAGGACAAACAGATGGATGTGACAGGACAGCCAGAATGTTCTGGCAGATGCTGTGAGGCTGTGCCCTTCTCCAGCTCATTGAATCAAAGCAGAATATTGAAAATGATTTGCCAAGCATGACACACCTTTCTTGGGATGCAGATAATTAGATTTTCTGCTCATTTGTAAAGAACCAGGACCTGTCTACTATCTTTAATAAAATGTTATTTTTAAAGAGCAAGTAGATCATCTTTCTCATCTTTATCTTTAAAAACACTTTCCTTGAACCCATGGATCCTGCTATGGGTTGAATTGTATCCTCCCCAGCCCCCAATATGTTGAAGTCCTAACCCCCAGGGCCTGTGACTGTGGCCTTTTTGAAAATAAGGTCTTTGTGGAGTTAATCAAATTAAGATGAGATGAGTAGGATGGGCCTTAAGCCAATGTCACTGATGTCCCTGTAAGAAGAGGGACGCTTAGAGGCAGACACAGACTCACAAGGAGAGCGCCATGTGCAGACACGGAGACACGCAGACACAGAGGTCAGGAGCCGTGCGGGGACTGAGGCAGAGGTGGCAGTGATGCTGCCACAAGCCACGGAATATCTGGGGTCACCAGCGGCTGGTGGAGGCAAGGATGGGTCCTCCCTCAGAGTCTCTGGAGGCAGCGTGGCCCTGTCAACACCTTGATTTTGGACTTGTAGCCTCCAGCACCGAGAGAGAAATTTCTGTTGTTGTAAGCCTCCCAGTTTGTGGTGCTTTGCTGTGGCAGCCCTAGAAACCCACGTACACCCCCTTGGGTTCCCACTCTGTTTCCCTCCTTCTCTTCACAGCCCACCTGCACACTGGCTAGATCACACCACCCCGTGGAAAACTGTTCTTGCTGAGGTCTTCAGGGACCTCCCGGAGGGGCTTAGCCCGCAGACCCTGGAGCCTGCTTGCCCGGTTCAAGTCCAGACTCCACTCCCTGCTAGCTGTATCAACTTTGGCAAATTATTTAACCTTTATGTGTCTTAGTTTGTGTTTATCAGTAAAAAGATTCTATCATTGGGTGGGGCAGGGGGGCTGTTGTAAGGCTTAAAAGAATTGAAACAATTAAGCATTTAGCATAATTCCTGGCACAGAGCTAGCACTTAATGTCCACCCATTTCTCTTAATATCATTTCCCACATATGACGTCCGTTTTCACCTTTCAGGTTGCCTTTCTGGGGCATTGGATTCTACTGGCCACTCCCTTCTCCATGACTCCTGCATTCCCCTGCCCTCTGGTTATCCTCCCTGCCCTCTGGCTGCTCCTTTGAGGAGGCATCTCCTAGGAAAGCATCGGAGCTAGTGGATGGAGCTCACATGCCGGAATTGAACTGATCTGGGCTCAATCCTCAGTTTGTACTTAGTAAGTCAGTGACTTTGGACAAGTTAACCTGAGCTCAGTGTTTTTTGGATAAAATGGAGGCTAACTTGAGCTCCCTGGGCTTGTGTAAGGGGTAAATGAGATGATATAAACATAGGGCCCGGTATAAAGAGGGATTTTGACTTTTGCCTCTAGCTCTGGCTCATCCTCTGACTCCCTAGTTGAAAGCTGCCATGCAGGGGTAGGGTCAGTGTCCTCTGCAGCTCTAAGGGAGGTCATTTAATTGAAGTGAAGTGTGATCCAGGAGCCCTGGATCTTTTGGAGTACAGATAGATCTGTGGAATGTGTTTAAGGAGCTGGGAAAAGCCCTGTGTGATAGGAACTTCAGTCATATTTGATGTATTGATCTCGTTAGTCTCTGCATTCTGTTCTTACCAGGTCCCGTGGCTCTCAGTTCTCCTATAGTTCTTAGAAACATCCTCTTTTTGAAGAAACAGGACCCTGGCTTTGGAGAGGAGAGCAGGGGAACCAGGCAAGGTGTTTGATGGAAATCAACAGTTTCAGTTCTGATTTCAGCAATGATGGATGGAGTCTAAGGCAGCCACCGAGGGCAGCTGAACAAGGCAGAGGGAAAATCCAGGAGTGGTTTGTGTGAGATGTTATGCAGGGGTGGCTGTCCCCAGTAGGAAGTGGGCTACAGGAATGAGAATTGGATTCTGGTGGTTGGGGTACCAGGATCAAGCCTGGGAGGAGGGCCTGGCCCAGACCAGGCAGGATTTCAGAGCCCAGCCTGTGATCTGGGGCTTAGGGAATGCCTCTGGTCCTAGACTGGGCAACAGAGCAGAACTGAGAATTTGGATGCTTTGGACTGAGCCTGCACAGGGCTAGGGAGTAAGGGCTGAAAGGGATGGTAGACTCTTCTCTCAGCCTGTTCGAGGCCAGGGTAGTCGCTCAGGAGCCTCACGGGGTTGGAGTTCAACGTGGAATCTGGAATGTGAATTAATTTAAGCCTCAGCTAATGGGGCCCAAGGGCTGAAGGAGAGACTGTTGGTTCAGGCCGCCTCTGTCACTGTTACCTCAGGAACCGAGGTCGGCCAAGGCTGCTTCAGTGGTCCCGGCTGAGAAGATCTGGACATGGAGAGACGTGTAGGTCATTACTGCTTTGACCATTAGGTAAACACAGAGGAAGTTTGGGAATCTGGAAACTCTGCACACACTCTACCCTTTGTGCATTTACTCTGTGCACACTCGGAAAAGCCCCGAGCCAGCCCGACACCCTGGAGAAAACGTTCCGCCTGGTCTGGACGGCTGTGAAGAGCAGTGGCATTTCGCAGGCAGAGAAGTATTTTGTAAATATTCTGACTTAGAAATGCTCCTTGTGGTTGATTTATTTTTGTATCTCTTGCTACAGATTCACCAGGGAGTTCTATTGGAATAATGTACAAAATCAATGTCATAGTTTCCAGTTTTTCCTTGTTTGCAATATCTGAATCTAAGGCTCACAGGTGCTGCAGTTTCTAGTGATCAAACCACAGTTTTGGAGGACTGTTGGTTATTAAGAGTTAAAGATATTTTCAAATCTTTATCTTCCTACCAGGCCATGACCAGTCTTTGCTGATGGTAGTCAATTTATCTGTTAGAACTAGGACCAGCTGGCCTTCCACAAGTTCGTGGAGTTAGAATAAAGAGGCAAATGAGTGTGGTGGGGGTACAAAGTCAAGAACAAGCTCTTCTCTATTAGTGACACAGAGTTACAAAGAAACAACAGTAAAGCTGACTCATTAATGCCGCTTTTACTACCCGGTGTAGGAGACCCGAGAGATGAATGACTCAGTCTCTCCAGCGTAGGCAGCCAAGTGAAAGAGAGAATAAAATATAGCTCAGGAAGAGCTGAAGATGCAATCGTGATCATATAAAATAAGATTTAAAAACGAATCCAATATTGATTAAAATAGACCGTAATCTACTCTATGAAGATGTTGAAAGCATTTTTCCTTTTTGCAGATTCTAGGACAGCTTTATGTGTTAATTTGTCTGAACTCTCACTTTGTTTTCAGTGTGTTGGCCACATGGCTTAAAACTGTAAACATGCCCCTGACCCGTCTTGTTGCTTAGCTCTTTGGTTGTTTGAAATCTGGACTGTGGTCCCAAGGGAGTCAGTCCGCCAATCTCTTTAAAAGTACCAGGGAACTCACATATAATGCGGCGTCCAGGGTTTTATATTATGCACACAACAAAGGATGCTACCTTTGGAAAAGTGAATCAGAATATAAAGTTTTTCTTATGCATTAATAACTGTGGCTCACATTCCATAGACTCCAGCTGGTCCTTAATTCCCCATAAACGCCATTATACATCAGGAGTCATTGCTTCAGAGGGATTTCAGTGGTATATTTTGGGTGAGTGATGTGGTGCGAATGGGTATTTACAAGGTACTTTTGAGATGATTAGTGTTCTAAACATGAATTGAGTCATCTCCAGGAGTCCGTCTGGAGCCTTATCTGTAGGCAGCAGTTGAAGAGCTATTTTGAATCTCTAGTCCCTAGATCTTTGGTATGCATACTTACTGTAAATGGCTGGTGGTAAATGTTGACCCCACAATTAGAGCTCACTTCATGATGAGATTTAGCATCCTTGCCAGGTCTCTTCTGAAATCTTGCTCCCTCTTTCTTCAGTGATCTCGCTGTTTAGGTTTGGGCAAAGTGTTTGACAAAGTGGCCTAGCCTGCGACATTCAGCAGATTCATCAAGAATGTGACCTTCTAGGTTTCGATGTCCTGTGGGAAACATGAAACACCAGAAAGCCCATTTGAATATGTTGTGCAGCCTCCTGTTCCTGGAGACTCGGCCTGCACCTGTGCGCGTGCGGCTCTCGCTGCCCAGTTTATGCCCGCAGACCCTTCTCTAAGTGTCTGTAGGAAGGGTTGTGTGCCCCGCTTTAGATTGTTTGCTCTTTCTACCTCTTTCCACCACGTTATATAGCATTTAAAGGTTCCAGTGATGGGAATTTGTCACTTCTTTCATGAGTCCTTGGGGCTTATTCCTAAGACTCTCATCAGTTCTTCTCTGGCCATTCTGTGGCCTATGGTACGGGGTTCCTGTGCTAACTTCTGCAGTTTTACCGCTCCACAAGCAAGGCTGCAGTGAAAACCAGTGGTGGGAAAGACCTAACTTTTCTATCTTTTCATTCTGGGACAGTTATTAGTGATGTCATCCCCTGCTAAAGAAATGGAAAAAGGGTCATTGTCGATGACACTCTGAAACTCCATGCATTTGAGTTTTTGGGTGTATTGTGGTTGCTTTGTATGGCTTGTTTAAACTTTCATACTGTGCTGTTCCTTCAGAGCAACACAAACCTTATTTCACAACCCATATTTCTCTAGCAAGGTTTTCTGCTTGGTTCAGATTTGAGAGTAAAAGGGTAGCTGAATCGGGGGTAGTGAGGGGATGACAACTGCGTTTTCGTAGACTGGTAGAGCTATTTCTTTAAAGATCATCTGGCTCGGGTAGCACATTTTACCCCAGAGGACACTTAGGCTCTGAGAGGCTAAATAGCTCAGACAGAGTTATAACGTGTGGAAACCCCCAGATCTCTTGGGTCTCGGTTCAGTGTTTCCGGTCACCACGTCTAGCTGCCACACAGATTTCATTTACTTGATCCCTGTCCATCAAAATAAAAAAATGCAGTGACTTTAGAGTCAGTCATTCTTAGGTTTGAATTCAATGCGACATTAACTAGTGGTAGACTTCATTAATTCATGCCTCTAAGCCTCATTTTCTTCTCGTGCATACACTGAAGATGAAAAGAGCACCAAGCTCGTAGGGTTGTTGTGAGGATTACGTACTCTAATGTGTGTGTAAGTTGTCTAACAAATTGTCTGGCACCTGGTCAGTGCCCAGTCACGTGTCTGTCTGTTTGCCCAATAAAATGTCTACTTATGTCTCCATCCACGTATACCAGGCACTGAGCTGGGTAGGACAAGGAGTTAATGCAAAATGCTGCTTCTTATGGAAGTAGGAAAGCACCAGATTTCTTACTACAGCTCTTATACAATTTCATTTAACCTCACTTTGGTTATATAATACTGGTAATAAGCTATATTAGTTAGGGCAAGGCTGGGCTGTTATAACAAAGAGACTCCAAAATAAATTCGGCGGCTCACTGAAGAGGGGAGTTTATTTCTTTCCAACATAAAAGTCCTAAGTAAGCAGTTCAGGTTGGCAGGTGGCTCTGCTCCATGGATGATTCAGGGGTGCAGGTTCCTTCTGAAGTTGCTGCTCTGACATCCACTAGGGTGTTGTTGATTTTGGGGTTGCAAAATGTGGAAAAGGGAAGGGAGGTGTGAAGGAGGTACGTCTGGGGCTCAAAGTCACATATGTCACCTTTCACTGACTTCATTGGCAACAACTTAGTCACAGGGCCACCTCTCTAAATGCAAAAGAATAGGAAACTAGGGCCTCTGGACAGCATGAACCCAGAAATGGTTCTGTTGCTATGAAATGGGAAAATGGATTCTGGTGGACAACCAGAATCAGTTTTCAGTTTCGGAAAGCCAACACTGATGAGCGGCTGTGTGGAATGGTAGAACGGGCCTGGTTATTCATTCTAGTTCACCAAGAGACTTGCAGCATGACCTTGGCCAAAGCGCCTAACCCCTCGCCCCTCAGTTTCCATAGCATGAAGGAAGACCTGGGACTGATGAGCTTTGGGGTTCCTTCCAGCAATGGGAAGCCCCCTTGACCACCCAGTCTCACAGGCTGTCTCTTCTCCTAAAGCATGTCTTGTGCATCTCATGGCTCCCAACTCATGTAGCTTTATTATGAGCTTTTATTCCACTTCATGGAACTATGAGCTTTGGAAAGGAACAGGTGCACCTTTCTGCCCCCCACAGCATTTTGCAGATACCAGAAGACCAAAAAATATTTATGGGTTGGTTGATTGTTTGGTTAATAAATCTGAATCATTTGGAGCTCATTGGAAACAGAAACTATAGATCCAAAATACTGCGGAATGATTTTCTTTGGGAGTGAAGCAGAGCTGAGAGTAACCTTGAAGTTCTTTTCCATGCTCACATTTTATGATTCTGTGACTCAGCAGCTCTTAAGTTGGGAGGAATCCCATTTTTGTTCCCTTTAGTGTCATTCCATCTAAAAGTTCTTTTATCAACAAGTTGAACTTCTGGATAAAAGTTGTCACTCCTCCAGTAGTTTCTGCAAGGCCCACTTAATGCATATTAAGCTTTAAAAGAAAACATTCTTACCTGTATCAATAGAGCTATCTTTTTAAACCCATTCATGTTTCAGGCAAAGGGCTGTATATCACAGATTATTAAAATGCAGGACCATTGTTCCTAAGGGTGCGACCCAGGGCAAGCCTGTCCATCATGTTGTTAACCAGCTAAAGTTCTCTTGAAGCCTTCAGTCTGTCGCTGAGGAGCAAGCTGGACAGCACTGTGGGGCTCTGGGAATCCTTAATTCTTACTGGGTTGGTGAAGATTCCATGTACAAATCCAAACTCTGGCAGAGGACCAACTCTGCCAGACCTTGCTGATCAGGTTAAAGATTTGGGATTTTATACTGTGAACAGTGGGATGCTATAGAACAATTCTAATGTGCTATTTGAATTTTAAAGGCATCACTCTGGCTGCAGGATGTCTTCCAAGGAATGCTATATAAAGAGTGGAAATGGAGTAGAGGAGGAGCAAGAACGGATGCAGGAACACCAGTGAGGAGCTTGTCACAACAGACTGGACAAGGGGACAGGTGGCTTTTATTGGGACAGAGAGAAAGTAAATGGATTCAAGGGCAATTCGAGAGGTAGAATCAAAAGGCCTGGATGGTGATTTGATCTTGGGAGAAAGGGAAGGTGAGAGCTGAAGGTGACTTAGGTTTCTGGCTGTGCAGCTGGGTGGGTCGTGGTGTCGTTACTGAGATGGGAAAGACTAGAGCAGGACAAGGTAGGGGAAGTGCAGGGTGGAGAGAAGAGATCATGACTTGAGTGCTGTGCACGCGAGAGACACGTGCAGGACAGCTAGGTCTTAGAGAAGAGGCTGAATTGGAGCCATACACTTTGCAGTGATCAGCTTTGGATGGTAACTGATGCCATGGCCTGGAAGAGGACCCTGGGAAACTTCAATAATTCAAAAGTGAGATAGAGTGGGTCAACACACCCCCCTCCCCAGGAGGCTGAGGAGGAGCAATTAGAGATGAGAGAAGCATGGCATCACAGAAGATAACAAAAAGGACCCTTTCAGGATAGGGGAGTGGTTGATGGAGGGAAGGTGGCAGAGAGGCAAGTAAATGACTGTTCTGAAAATGCTTTGACAAAAAGCCCAGAAGGTGAGCCACAGTTCAAATCAAGCATTTGTAGAATGCCCCCATGAACCTTGCACTTCCCCAGCTTCCTCTTTTGTAAAATGGGACGGCAGTATAGTTGTTTTGAGAACTTTATAACATGTTTGCAAAATACTTAGCACAGCACTTGGCGCCTAGTAGGCGTACAGTAAATGTTAGCTAACATAATAACGAGCAATGGATTGTGGTCCCCACTGGACTTGCTTGGACTGAACTGGGTGTGCGTAAAGCAGCCAAAAGCTCTGCTCTAGCCTGTGAGACTTGGCGAAAGGCCTGTTTGTCCCCACCTCTTCCCCTTTTACTGCATCTGCAGGGTTAGACCGTGGTGTACTGACGGGCATTAGCCTTGCCACGGGAAAATCAAAGCACAGAGGTGAAACGTCTGAAAAGTGCTCCCCTTGCAGCCAGCAGTTTGAAGGCGGGTGCTATGCTGTGGGACCTGAGATGTGCGCTGCAGAGAAATTAGTGTGAAGTCAGATTTGGGTTAGTTACCGTGATTCTCTGCGTGGACACAAACCCTTCACCAAAGATGGTGCCGGGTAGAATCACTCACTTTTCCAGCCATGGGGGCAGTGAATCGTAAGGGGAATTAATTAGGGACTCAGGATTGGAATTCAATAGCTGGGACTTAAAAACAAACCCAAACAAACAAGTGTTGCTCTTCTTCTGAGCTGCAGTGGAAACGCCTGTGTTGTCAGAAGGGTGAGCTTACTATGTGGCCCCCTCACGTCAGCTCTGCTCTCTGAAAATCTTCAAAGGGAAGCGAGTTTCTCCCTGAGTTTCTGTAGTAAGTGCCTTTATTCGTTATTTGTGACAGACATCGTTGCCATCATGCAGACTGAACCACGTGTCTTATGTTAAGTTTCATGAGGTCTTTCCTATGAGACATAAGTTCCTTGAAGGCAGGACTGGGTCTTGATCCTGTCTGTCCTCCTGCAAGTTCTGTGTCACAGAAGCAGCTTAATGAATTGCTGAATTGAGTGAACACAGAGGACCTGTGGAGGCTTATCAGGTTCAAAACATTTGGTTCTTCCGAATCTATGCCTTTGTTCCTACTTTGTAACCTAAAATAGATGCTACCTTTGACGCCAAATCATCAGACATAAAATTTAGTGCCGACAGACTGGGAGAGAGACTCTGAAAAAAAAAAAGTGAAATGTGAGTATCTATGATGAGCATTTTTTGTAGTTCAGAAATAAGTATACCTTTTGGCAGTGAAAGATCATCTATTCTCTATGGCACAGTTTTCTTTGATTTTGCTTAAGTTTTTTTCCTTTCCTGTCATCAGTGAAGCTTAGTGCTGTTTTGATCAAAAGTCTGGTGGCTTGATTTCCTTATTTCTGAAGTAAAAGGTTTAACTATGGGGCGCACAGCCCCGCCACTCTTCCTCCTCAGTGTCAGGCACTTAAAAAGATTCGTTTCCTCTGCTTCCCCCTCTCCAGCTTTGCTGCATCACATGCTCATGTTTCTCCTCTGGCTTGTACTCTCACGATTTTTTTAGTTTTTCTCATTTCCAGTATTTTCCTTTGATTTTGTTGTTGTTCCCTTAAAAAAAAAAGGTCCCTCTATTAGAAAAAGTGCCAAGATGTGTCCAAAGCAGGCAGGCATAAAGTGCTGACTGCCAAGGCGAATGCTCGGCTGATTCAAAGGGCAGGATTAGCCACGGTGGTCAGTAATGCAAGGATGCATGTTATCATCACCACGCAAACCCCGTTGTCCTTTTAGGGGGCTTCCTATTAATTATGTCCAGATAAGCCCTGGCTGGTGTAGCTCAGTGGATTGAGTGCGGGCTGGGAACCAAAGGGTCCCGGTTCGATTCCCCATCGGGGCACATGCCTGGGTTGCGGGCCAGGTCCCCATGGGGGCCATGTGAGAGGCAACCATACATTGCTGTTTCTCTCCCTCTCTGTCTCCCTCCCTTCCTCTCTCTCTAAAATAAATTATGTCCAGATAAACTTCTGAAAAGCAGACCATTCACCGGAGTAACACAACCCTTTAAACCTCATGCTTCATATCTGATCAAGTCCATACCAGCTTGATGTCGCTTGCTGTCCTTCTATCCTTAGAATGTGAGAAGTAAGTATTAGTTAGCACAGTTTGGATGACAACACAAACGCTACAACTGTCTTTGAGGCAGGTTTTCTGGGCTTTTCCTGTTGTGAGCTTTTGTGATTTTAACTCTCCAGAGATGCCGGTGTCGCCTTTACATCTCTTGTGAAGTAACGTGTATAGGTTCATACTCAGCTTGTTGGAGTTCCTTTTTGTGGAATTCTTGGTTTTCCTTCAGGATTCTATTGGAGCTAAATTGACAACTTTAACAGCTATGCAGATTTTTAGATTTTTCTTTTCTGCTTAGAGAATATTTCTGAGCTCTGCCTCACTCTGCTTCAGACCTGCTCACTCATCTGGTCTCCTTGGTTTCTGTCCTATTGATAGCTACCCTGGGTTTTTCTTCCTTCCCTAGCTTTTCTGGATGGTGCCGGTGTGGGTGGTGTGCCTGGCTTTTTGACTCGGTGAGTCCCTAAGGCCCTTTCTTCCCTATGTCTGTGCCATGCAGCCTCCTGCCCCTCAGCCAGGTTCCTAATTACTACAACTCATGCTGGCCTGGATCCATTGCCTCAGAGTCCCGCTTGTTGGGAGCAGAGAGAAGCCCAACTCCACCATCAATCTTGGAATGCAAATACCTCACTTGAAAAGTAATTGTAGTTAGTGGTAAAAGCACAGGCTTAGGAGCCAGACTCCCTGGGCTCAAACCCCAGGTCCACCACTTACGAGCTGTGTGATCTTGGGCAAATTACTTACCCTCTCTTGCCCAGTTCTTTCATCTGCACAGTGGAGCTAATGGTCGTAGCTACCTTTCATGGTTGACATGAGGAGTAAACAAGTAGTCCATACAATGGGCTCTTAACAGTGCGTTTGCTATATAGTAAGCTTGGCTGGTCCGAAGGTAGTGGATTATCGGAACTCAACTAAAGTTAGTGTCGCTGCGTAGTCAGCACGGTGTAGTGGTAACTCTGCTAAGAAACTGAAGCCCACGATCACTGAGTTCTGACACTGTCCAAAGGAAGGCAGGTGGATTAGATAAAGGTTTATCAAAAGGAGTTCCACAAGTTTACTATGAGAAATCCTAAGTCTTTGCTCACGTTTGGATGCAAATGTGAACACATTAGGGTATAAACATATTTTACATGATTTGGATGACTCTGTATAGCTGGGCAAGCTATGTGGTTGGACAGCCTGCGTTTGCATTGTGTTGGTGATCACGTTCTCCCGCAGCAAAGGCCGTGACATTGAGACAGGCCGTGGGAAGGCAGTTCTGGCTGTGGCTCTTGGCGGGCAGAGCAGTGGGAGAGGAGTTCCTGGCGGCACACGTGGCCTGAGCCCCGCCTGCTGTTGGGGGTCAGCTCCGGAGCAGTCAGTGCAGAAGCCATGTAGAGTCTCTAGACTGGTGGTGTCAGTTTAGATTTTATTGAGATTCCATTTAATTTTTGGATTTGTTTTGGTTTTCTAGTCATGTGAAAGAGGTATCAGAATTAAAGGTTTTTACCTAGGTTTAGGGTTGTATTTTTAAGTAAAATTATAATAAAAATAATTTATTAGTGCTAGAGCAGGGGTGCCAAACTCATTTTCGCCAGGGCCACATCAGTCTCATGGTTGCCTTCAAAGGGCCAAAATAATTTTAGGACTGTATAGATGTAACTACTCCTTAACTGTAAAGGAGTTGAAATTACATTCGGCCTTTTGAAGGCAGCCGCAAGGCTGATGTGGCCCCCGGTGAAAACGAGTCTGACACCCCTGAGCTAGAGGAGCCTAAGAAATTTTATCTTGTGGAAGGGGTCTGTGCATACCCAGTGATGTGTCGCTAGTGATGGGGTGGACGGAGAACTGCATCATGAGGTGATTTCTTCGCTGTGAGATCACAGAGTGCACCGACCCGAACCTGGGTGGTGTCACTCACTGCGCGACGAGGCGCGGCCTGTCGCTCCGAGGCTGCAAACCTGTACACGTGTTATTGTACTGAGCACTGTGGCAGTCCTAACACAGTGGCGAGTGTCTGTGTATCTCAACCTGTCTAAGCGTAGGAGAGCTACAGTAAAAACGCGGTGTCAGATGTAAAAAGTGGCGTGCCTGCGTAGGGCACGTACGGTCAGTGGAGCTGGCAGGACGGGCGGTTGCCGTGGGTGAGTCAGTGAGGAGAGGTGAGTGAGTGAGTGTGAAGGAATGGGCACCGTCATGTCCTCGGTCTGCTGTAACTGCCGCAGACTTTATAAACGCCGCACACTTAGGCTACTCGAAATTCATAAAACATTTTTCTCCAATAATACATTAAACTTAGCTTACTGTGACTTTATACTTTGTGATTTTTTTAATTTTTGAAAGTTTTAAACTCTCTTATGGCAACACAGCTTAAAACAAAAGCACATTGTACAGCTACACAACAATATTTTCATCCTTTATACCCTTATTCTATAAGCTCTTTCCTATTTTAAAAACTTTTTATTGTTTTTACTTTTAAACTTTTTGTGAAAAACTAAAACACAAGCACACACATTAGCCTAGGCTTACACAGGGTCAGAATCATCAATATCACTGTCTTCCACCTCCACATCTTTTTATTTTTTAAAGATTTTATTTATTTATTTTTTTAGAGAGAAAGAAAGAGAGGGAGAAAGAGAAGGAGGGAAACAAATATCAATTGGTTGCCTCTCGCATGCCTGGCCCTCCACCCAGCTGGGGACCTGGACCTCAACCCAGGCATGTGCCCTGACCGAGGATGGAACTGGTGACTTTTAGGTTTGCAAGACAATGTCCAACCCACAGAGACACACCAGTCAGGGCTCTACCTCCACATCTTGTCCTCCTGGAAGGTCTTCAGGGGCATAACCCCCGTGGGTCTGTCATTTCTTATGATGACAATGCTTTTTTCTGGAAAACCTCCTGAAGGACCTGCCTCTGAGGGTCTTTTTGAAGACTTGTCACTCATAGTTCAAGTGTCACTCATATGTCCATGGTGGTTTGCTTGATTTGTTTCTTTTTTCAATCACTGACTGGCTTGTATCAGATAATGTACCACAAACATTCTTCTCTGTTAACGACAGCCATGACTTTGCTAGTTAATAGGAACTTTTTAGCTCCATCGTAACCTCATGGGACCATTGTCATATATGTGGTCCATCATTGACAAAATGTCAGGCTTTCCAAAACTTGAGAAAGACTAGACCATTCTACAATTCCCAAATGCCAGTTCACAAATTGTGCTAGTCAGGTGATTAAAAAAAAATTCCTTGGGGAACTTGTTAGAAATACATATTCCTGGGCTGTGTCCTGGAGCGGCTGAGCTGAGCCTGTGAATCTTTATTTTTGCTGAGTTGCTCAGGTAATTCTCCTAAGCAACAGGTTTGGGGCTCTTTGGAGTGGATGACTTCTCAATTGTTTTTATAGTCCTGGGATTTTAGAATTCAGTGTCTTCATGTTCAAAATTAAGATAATAGTATTCCTTCCTCCCTTTCTTATTGTACAGGAGAGTCATGAGAATTAATGAGGCAATTTTCATGAGTGTTCTTAGAATAAAAGTACAATTTAAGTGTAATATATTGAGGTCAGAATTGACCTAGATGGTCTCAGCACGCAGATTGTTCCTGAGGAACACAGAAGTGACTCAGGTCCTCAGAGAGCATCAGCAAGCTGAGTTTTGCTACCAGGGATCCAGTTTCCAAGGTGTTGGCAGGTGAAACCTGGTACATTACTGCGAGATTTACAAATCAATAACTTGGTGGTAACAAACACAGGAAGGCTAGACCCGGAGGTTTATGGTGGGGAGCCCAATGCTTATTGTATTAGCTTCCTTGGGCTGTCACTGAACAAAGTACCATAAACTGAGTGGCTTAGAATAAGAGAACTTTACACTTTCACAGTGTTGGGGGCTGGAATTCAACATCAAGGCTGCGATCGGGCTGGTTCCTCCCTGGGGCTCTAAGGGATGGTCTATTTCTTAGCTTCTGGTGTTATGGGGAATCCTTGGTGTTCCTTGCGTGGTACATGCGTGGCTCCAATCTCTGCCTCTGTCATCACGTGGCCGTCTTCTCCCTGTGTGTCCCTGTGTGTCACATGGCATTCTCTTCTCTGTGTGTCTCTTCTTCTCCCAAGGACACTAATCATATCGGATTAGGGCCCATTCTACTCCAGCATGACCTTTTAATTTAACTAATTACAAGCATCCTACTCCTAATTAAGTCAGAATCTGAAGTACTGGGAGATAGGACATCAACATAGGTTTTGGGGGACATGATTTAACCCATAACAACCTGTTCCTTTCTACATAGGGAAACACAGGATGTTTTATATTTCTGAGTGAATTTTTCCCTAATGTTGGTTTGAAACACAGAGACTGTTACCCCTTAGAAACCATGCTATATATTGTGGGGAGGCCCCTGGGGCAGCCCGCAGCAACTATTTATCTCATGTTGTACCAGAAGTAGAATTTCTTTTAAAAATCCTATAAAATTGAACCAAAGCACCAGAAGAGGTCTCAGTAGAAAAATATATTGCAAGTTTCAGCTTGGGGTGTTAAGAATACATTTCTCCCCATCAGCTCTTAGAAACTTTCTATTTATGTTTATTTCTCTCATCTTGATTTTTCTGTGCTCACCCCTCCAACCCCCTCCCCCCCCACCTTTTTGGTGTGTTCTTGTTCCCTGTTTTGGTTCCAATGTTACTTTCCATGTTGTTATTATACCTGAAGTCCTGTGTGGAAGGAGTGGAGAGTGAGAAAGGGAAATGCTGTACTCTCAACAGCCTTTTTCCTCTTCCCTCTTCAAATGAACTTGTCCTAATCCTATTTTCTCAGCATCTTCTTTGACGTGCTACGTTACCCCTCGCCATCTAGGACACTGACTTCTTTATTACGTATTGTGTATGAGGAGTCCTCATGTAGTCACTCCATATCCCGTAGTGCTGAGTCGGAGGGTTCTCAAGGAGGGGCAGGATATTCTGAAGAGTTGACATTGTGTATCTTGAAATCATAGTGTTTAAACCAGGCCTTTGTGCTGGCTGCAGATCTCTGCCCTCTTCTTTCTGCTCCAGGCTCCTTAATGAGCCATTGTCTTTTATTTAGGGAGGGCAGTCCTTGATCTTAACCCAATGGCCTGTCCTTTAGATGACAAAGTGTAAATGGGAAAGCTTTTTTTTTTAATAAAATTTTCCCCCCCATAAAACTCTCTTCTGGGACCAGGTAGTAGATATTGGCAAAATGTTGTAAATGCAGCGTGTCCAAATATCTTCAGAATAATCAGGTCTGAATAAACTCAGTGAAATAGGCTCTTCTTTTTTTCCCCTGAATTAGAAGAGGTTGCATTCAGAGTCCCTGAGGAGCAGAGTCAAGATGGGATTATGTATGCGGGAGATCTGTTGGGAGAAACACCCGGGAGGGATGCAGGGAAGGAAGCAGACAGAGGCTGGGAGAACTTTCAGACCGCAGTGCAGTCTGACTTCTGTGAACGGAGAGGTGGGAGGAAGAGAGACCGGGTGGGGGAAGGCTCAGAGGACAGCTCTGTTCTGAGACTGTTTCGGCCAGGCTGACTGTGAGTTCTTGGGCCAAAGTTGCTCACTTGGGGACCCCCGGCCCACAGGAATGGACTGCACTGGCACCCCACCGCACTGAGTCCCTGTCTGGGAGCAGCCAGGGAAGGCACCGACAGTGCCCAGGTGTGGCTGTCGGCCCGGGAATCGGGGGAGGGTAACCGTGCTCTCCTGAGCTAAGCAGTGCAACCCCGTGGCGTTCACGGGGATCTCCCCGGGGGTCCTTGGACTTGGATGGTAAAAGTTACATCCTTATTTTCACTAACTTCTAACTGAATTTTAGTGTGTTGTCTAATAAGTGTAGCCATAGCAGTAATAGCAGTAAGTGTGTCTTTCTCACAACAAATATTACAGGTGGTTTTATATCACATTAGAGTTGCCACAGATATCTCAATATGTCACTTACGCTCATCATTACTTCAAAATTATGCAAGTTATTATATCTGCCACTAGACCTTCTTATTCAATGAGAGAGTAAAAAGGCTATGTACCATCGTATCACAAATTTACAAGTACCTTGATAATGGAATTTAAATATAATGGTTTCTTTAGCATTTTATATTTTTTATTTTATTCATTTTAATAAACATTTAACATTATTCCAAGAAGGAGTCCATAGTCTTTACCTGACTGAGGGGCCCATGGCACAAAAACGGCTAAGAAGCCCTCCTGCAGGCAGTATTCAGTAGGACCATATTAAACATATTAGTTCAATTCCCCTTTACCTGGCTCCAAGTGTGTAAGCCTGGCACCAGTCCTCACAAGAGCATATTATCATGGAAGACGATTCATTGATTCAACAGTGAGCACCCCCATGCGCCAGGCTCTGTGTGTTGCTGGAGCTGTATCAGTTACCAAGACAGACACAGTCTGTACCGCAGAGAGTTTTCTTGGCTAACAGGAAAGGCACTCACTGAATAAGAACATGCGTGAGTGTATTACCATGTGGCAGGTGAGGGCGACGGGAGGCTGTCAGTGCCCCAAGGGAGGGAGCTAGTGTAGGGGGTCAGAACAGATGTCCCTGTGACGTACCCTAGAGTGTGGCCAGGCGTAATTTGGGAGAGTAGGAGCTGGAGACAGAAGTTAGAGTAAGTGCTAAGATTTGCAGGAGAGGTGCACTTAGCTTGTTGTATGAACTGAAATCATGCAACCTTGTGAGCCAGGTGAAGAACCTTAGACTTTCTCCTGAAGGCAATAGGAGGCTTTAAAGGGGTTTTAAGCAAGGATTGCCTTTCAAAAATATAGCTTGGAAGGAAGCAAGGGAGGCTCTTGTGGTACTAAGATGAAAAATTACTGCAGCTTCCTATGAAAACAATGCCAAGGAAGAATATCCAAGTTATATTGTTTGATTTCTTTCTGGCTCTATGTGAATGACTGGATCTTGACTTTCAATTTGTTAGTCTATCATAAACTGCATTATAATTTTGGAAGTATCTTTCTTAGAGTTAAGGTGTTCACTGCAGTAGCTGTAGTTCTCTCTGAAGTCTATTGCAAATGCTTCTGTGTGAACATAAAACCTCTCACATCAATCTTGGAACCATATTTCTCCATAACTTTGGGCCATGGAGAAAGTGAATGTTGTCTGGTTAGGTTCTCCTAGCGTACATTGGTTACTTAGCACTGATTGCCTTTAGACTCCTACATTAAGAAGAAAATAAACTTATTAATAATGTAGATCTTTATTTTGCATTTAAATGAAGGCTCACTGGCTGCTTCTTCATAAGTAACTCATAAATGGGTTCAAGGCTTTTTTGTCACTAGGTCAAAACAAATCCATTTCTGCTGATGGCTAATTCAAGGCCACGCACAGTTAGACAACTCACAAAAGTGTTTGCATGGAAATGAGTCTTTGGGATAATCAGATTTTATTTCTAGTCTAATCGATGCTCAGAGCTTTGGGATTTAATTATGTCTGCTGAAAAAATACAATTCAATTTCTCTTCCTCTTTTTTAAACATAACTGCGGTCTTCATTTTAATTCCTAAGTACACAAGGCTTTATAGATATTTTCTGACACTGTACTTGGTACCTATTAGATACTCAAAAGATGTTGTATTCTTCTTCTAATTGAATAAAAACACATCAAATAAGAAATCTAAGTAAGGCTTTTCTTCTGGTTCCTCTGCTTCTTGCCTTGAGGTAGACTTTATACATTTTATGACTACTCCAGAGAAATAACCTAAGTGGGAAATTTTATATTTTTATATTTTTTAATAAAAGGGGACTCCTATTTTCTAGGCATCCAGGCAGTCTGACTTGGGTGTTTGCTCTAACTGGGGTGGAGCAGGTAGTTGTAACGTGGGGTCTGAAGCCCAGTGAGTTAAGTTCGGGTGGATGGCATATGAATTCCATCCTTTTCCTTTTCTATGGCACCTCCAGCTTCCAGGAGGGTTCACATAGTACCCCATCTTCTATCACTTAGCATAATGTTTTCAAGATTTATTTATGTTGTAGCAAATACCACTATTTTATTCCTTTTATGGCTTAGTAATATTCCATTGTATATAATTGTATATATATGCCACATTTTTTTATCCATTCATTAGTTTTGGACATTTGGATTGTTTCCACCTTTTGGCTATTGTGAATAGTGCTGTAATGAACATTAGGGGACAAATATTTGTTTGAGGACCAGCTTTCAATTCTTTTGTGTACATATACCTAAGAGTAGAATTGTGGGATCACACAGTAATTTTATGTCTAATTTTCTGAGGACTGCCAAATTGTTTTCCACACTGACTGCACATTTTACATTTCTACCAGCAATGTATGAGGGTTCCAGTTTCTCCATGTCCCTGTGAGCACTTGTTATTCTTTACATTTTTTTGTCCATTATGGCTTTCCTAGTAGATGTGAAGTGGTGTCTCACTGTGGCTTTAAAAATTTTTTTAATTAAATTTATTTTTTATTATACTTTATTGATTATGCTATTACAGTTTTTTTCCAATTTCCCCCCTTTCTCCCTGTCTACCCAGCACCCCCCACTCCCTCAGGCAATCACCAACCATTGTTCATGTCCACGGGTCATGCATGTAAGTTCTCTGGCTACTCCATTTCCTACACTGTACTTTATATCCCTACAGCTATTCTGTAACTACCTATTTGTACTTCTTAATCCCCTCACCTCTTCACCCATTCCCCTATACACTGCTCCCATCTGGCAACCATCAAAGTGCTCTCTGTATCCATGTTTCCATCTCTGTTCTTGTTTGTTCAGTTTATTTTTTAGATTCGATTGTTGACAGGTATGTATTTATTGCCATTTTATTGTTCATAGTTTTGATCTTACTTTTCTTAAATAAGTCTCTTTAACGTTTCATACAGTAATGGTTTGGTGATGATGAACTCCTTTAGATTTTTCTAATCTAAAGGAAGCTCTTTATCTGCCCTTCAATTTTAAATGATCTCTTTGCTGGGTAGAGTAATCTTGGCTGGAGGTCTCTGCTTTTCATGACTTTAAATATTTCTTGCCAGTCCCTTGTAGCCTGCAAAGTTTCTTCTGAGAAATCAGCTGACAGTCTTATGGGAATTCCCCTGTAGGTAACTAACTGTTTTTCTCTTGCTGCTTCTAAGATTCTCTGTTTATCTTTAACCTTTGGCATTTTAATTATGATGTGTCTTAAAGTGGGCCTCTCTGCATCATCTTGTTTGGGACTCACTGTGCTTCCTTGACTTGCATGTCTATTTACTTCACCAAATCAAGGACATTTTCTTTCATTGTTTTTTTTCAAATAGATTTCCCATTTCTTATTCTTTCTTTTCTCCTGGCACCCCATGATGCAAATGTAGGAACTTTTGAAGTTATCCCAGAGGCTGCTTATACTATCCTCATTTTTTTGGATTCATTTTTCTTCTTGTCCTGATTTGTTGTTTATGCCTTCCTTATGTTCTATATCATTGTTTTGCTTCTCAGCTTTATTAACTCTACTGTTATTTCTCTGTAAATTGTTCTTTATTTCAATTAATGTATCCTTTGTTTCTGACTGGATCTTTTTTATGCAGTTGAGGTCCTCACTAAGTTCCTTTAGCATACTTATAACCAGTATTTTGAACTCTGCATCTGATAGATTTTGCTTATCTCCATTTTGTTTAGCTCTTTTTCTGGAATTTTGATCTATTCTTTCATTTGGGCCATGTTACCTTGTCTCTTCATTTTGGCAGCCTCCCTGTGTTTGTCTCTATGTATTAGGTAGAGCTGCTATGACTCCCTGCCTTGATATCATGGCCTAACATAGTAGGTGTCCTGTAGGGTCCAGTGGAACAGCCTCTCAATCACCCACCTTGGGTATTCAAGATGTAACCTTCTTGTGGGCTGAGTATACCCCTCCTCTTGTACTCCTCTTGTAGTTATACCTTGGATGCTGTTGGCCGGTCAATGGGAGAGATTTACCCAGTCAAGGATTGGCTGTGACCACTGACCACCAACCCCCCACCCTCCAAGAAGGATCAGCTGTGCAGGGGCAGGAGGTGGTGCTTGGACATGGTCTGTAGCTGTTCATTGGGTGCCTAGGCTCTGGGGTTTCCCAGGTGCTGCAGGCCAAGGTCAGTCTCCACCTGTGTTTTGTCAGACACCCTGCCTGAGCTATAGAGCAATCTGAGATGGCCGCTACTTGTGCAGGGCTTGGAGATTCCCAGGTGAAGCCAAGCTGTGACTCTAGGCTGGCTGCTGCTAGTGCTGTGCCTGGGGCCACTTAGCAGGAACTATGGGTGCTGGGGACTCTCTGGGGTCAGCTGTTGCTTGTCTGAAACAATTTAGGAAGTTGTGAAGCGTGAGTCTAGACCAGCCATTCATATGGAAAAGCTACCATTAAGAGCTGTAAATTGGGTGGGATGGAGCCTCTGGATCTCTAGGGTGGGGCAAACAGTCAGGTCAATGGAGTCTCAGATATGGCACTAGCCTGCAGGCTCTGGGGCTCTGCCCACCTTTCTGTTTGAGAGAAATCTGTCTCCCAGCTCTTGCATTGAAGCCAGCCACTTCTGATCTTTCCTTTATGCTACTGGTGCCTTTCAAGCTGCTACCCTGGTGCTGGAGCTCAGAGGGAGTGAGTCTGAGTAAGTTCCTATGTGCATTCTTTAAGAGAAACTGCTTGGGACTCCAGAGGTTTTTTTCACCAACTCAATCCCTGCTTGTTTTTGTAGCCAGAAGTTACAGGGACTTATCTTCCTAGCACTGGTACCCTGGGCTGGGGAGCCTGGCATGGGGCTGGGACTCTGACTCCTTGCTCCCAAGATATTCCTCTTGAATTTTTATCCACCACACGTGGATATTGGACCAGCCCATTTTGTGTCTTCACCTCTCCTACCAGTCTGGATGGATATAGTTTCTTTAATTCCGTAGTTGTCAGACTTCCATTCAACTCAGTTTCTGCTGGTTCTGAGTGATGGTTCTATAATTTAATTGCAATTTTAATGTGGTTGTGTGAGGAGGTGAGCTATATTTATATATGCTGCCATCTTGACTGGAAGCGTCACTATGGTTTTGATTTGCATTTCCCAAATAATTAATGATATTCAGCATATTTTCATATGCTGTTGACTATTTGTATACTTGCCACGTGGATGAACTTTTGAAACATTATGCTAAGTGAAAGAAGCCAGACACAAAAGGTCACATATTGTGCTCCTCCGTTTATATAAAATATCCCGTGGACACAGAAAGCATATTTGTGGGTGCCAGGGGCTAGAGAGAGGGAAGAATAGAGAGTGACTGCTTAATAGGTAGAGGGTTTCCTTTTGGGGTGATCAAACATTTTGGAAGGAGATAGAGGTGATGGTTGTGTGTGCCAGATGTTAATGAATTGTAATTTTAAAGTAGTCATTTTTAGTTTATGTAAATTTTACCTGAATAAATTTAAAAAAAACCCAAATCCCTTGTTAGCAGTTGAGTCTACATTTCCAGTTCTTGCAGCATGGTGGCCTGAGTGTGGATTTCCACCTTCTGTTACAAACAGAGAAATTATGCATAAATTAAAACAAAATTTTAAAATATGCAACTGAGCTTGAAAGGAAAGCCATTGTTTCCAAAGGTGGCAACTTGAGACCCAACAAGTAGCTTCCTTAGCTGAGGCCGAGATGTCTTCGGGGAACACTGGACCCCATATAGACGCTAGGGGTGGGGGGTGGAGTTTAATACCAATGGGGGATCAAGAGACGTAGCTTTGGGCTGGTTTAGGGCAGGGAGCAGGAACTTCTCTGCGTGAGAAGGCAGTCTGGAAAATCTTCCCCTCCCACCCTGTGAGATGGGGTCTAAAAAATACTTCCCACAAGCCAGGGAAACAGCAAGGGAATGTCTTTCTTCCTCAGACTCTGAGTGGGAGAGAAAAAAGACATTGAAACCCCAGTCCTGCCTTGATCATAAAGAACCCCCAACTCGGAAATTAACATACAGCCCTGTTCGGAGTGGCGGAACCCCTGGGGGCTCAGCACAAGCAGACAGAAAGCCACTCATCCGCAGGGACGCTTCTCCAGTCCAGGGCACAGGTTTCTTGGTGAAAAACAACCTACACTAAAAAATAAGTTCACATAAACAATCACAGCTCCCACACAGGAGGGTTAGCCTCTCGTGAACCTGGCAAAAAGAAGTTGGTTTGACATGATAAGAATAAGGACATTGAGATTGGCTCCACTACCTCCGTAGAAAGTTTCCCCTGTGTAATTGAACAGCTGCTCCCAGGGAGCACGTGCAAAGTTTGCCTAAAGAATTTTAAAGGGGAAAAGGTAGAGACTGAGGTTGTTCAGCAGCCAACCTACAGTGGTGTGGGGAGACATTTAGGTTTTCTTCCCTGAGGATCAATCAAGAGCTCAGGGAAACTTTGTTTTGAAGTAATCCATTTAGATGGCAGAAGAACTCTATACCTTCGAATATTAACTATGACACTCAGATCTTTTTAACCAAAGATTTGACTGAATTTCTCTTGGGAGTTCAGCTGTTTGCCCATTATTTATTATGAGGAGTGGCGCATTTTGAAACGGTAAATGGAATTTTGGAAGGACCCCCTGAAACTGCCGTGGACACCACGTTGGGACTCATTCAGCTCTTCACTTCTAGTTGATTTCATCAGTTGGCTGAGCCACGACACCAGGGAAGTGGGTTTCATGTGGATTACGTAGAGTCACGTCAGAAAGTTTAGATAAAGGACATCCGTGAACATGGGACTTCGGGATCACTTGGCCGATAGCCGTCTTCTCTTTACCTCACCCTACAATCAAGCCATGACTTTAATCCGTGGAAGCCCCCAAATTTATCTGAATGAGAGGGGTGCACGGCGACCTTGTCTTAAAGCTGCAATGGTCTATAATTTTACATAAAATTGATATCGGGGGACTACAGGAAGGGCTGATGGACTTTCTGGTTGTTGAAGTCTCACATATATCTTGAGATGGCAAATTGTAGATTCATTGGATCTGGCAGGCAACACACGCAAACTTGACTTTGCACTGGAAGCCTGATGATACTGCAGGACAGGAAACAGTAAACTTTCTATTAAAAATAAAATCTGAACACCAAACTTTTTTCTCTTTCTATTTTCTTTTTCAATGAGTTGAAAGTTGGGTAGTGCAAACATGGAGAGAGACCTGTGAGGGTGAGTTAGGATAATTTCATGCGTGGAGGTGCCGCTGCTGAGTGCAAAGCCAAAGACCAGAAACCTGCGCTCAGCAGAATTTCCAAGGATGTCTTAGGCAAAGCACAGTGACTTTCTGTTGTTGTTGTCGTTTTTCTCACCACCGGTTATAGAGAAGGAGCATAGACAAGTTGCTTTCTCCTCCAGGGAGCAATGTTGGGTCTCATGGTTCTCTTTTTGGGAGAAATAAGAAACACACACTTGTTCATGTATACTCCTTGTATTTTCATGTGGTTGAAGTTTTAACAGCCTTCTCATCTCTAGGGGTGGTAACCATAGCGTGTGTGGTTTATCAGCATGGTTAGCAATAGGAAATGACACTGGCAAGATAGATGTGCAGTTGATCACAAGACCTGCTCTTTGCATCTTGCCAGTAGGTATCTAGCATCATTCTTAGCTTGTAGTTAACTAAAGGCATACTTAATATCACTTGAAAATTGAGATTAGGGTGTCCGAGCTTTTGGTACCCTTCCCTGTGAATATCAGCGCAGAGCCTAAGAATGAATTGCTTCTTAGATGCACGGTTACTGCTCACTTAGCCTTATGCAGAGAAGTAGGTCATTCTGTTAATTGGGAACTCACTGTTCTGTAATTATGTGAAGAGCAAATGATTGTAGATGGGATTTCTGTGTGATATGAAAGCAGGTAAATTTAGCATCATTAAAGAATAATCCGTAGCTGGAAAAACTCAAGGTTCTTTAAAAAAACATGCAGACAATATTTAAAACTTGATAAGTTTTATTATTCTTAAATGTATTATGTAAGTTGGATAAAAGCTTTGTCTGTTTCTTGGGCTAGGAGAGGCACTTACGGTTAAATAGCAAGGAAGAATAAGATAACTGGTCTCCATTTATTTATTAGTACTCTAGAAATATTGTAATTGAAATTTACATATGCTTTGAGCAAAAGACTATGTTCTGACATTTAACTTTTTATTTTAGTGGAACATACATTTATCTTTTCACTGATTAAATAAAAATCAAGTTTCCTATATTATTAAAGATATAAATGATGTTGAAAATTTGATTATTAAAGAGACTGTATTTCTAACCTTTTCAAAATTGAATGTGAGCTAAGTGGAACCAGCTATGAAGTACATCTTACACAATGCTATATGGAAAATGTATATTATATAAATTCAGGTAGCTTGAAGTCCTTCAGTTAGAATTAACTTAAGATAAATGGAGATGGCATCTGCCTTGAACTTGACCAGCTTACCTGTCTTCCTTGCCCCTTCTTTTTGTTTTCAGAGTTTGTTTTAATGTACCAAATAAATAAAATTGGAATGGCAAAGGGTAGGCTTGCCTATGTGGTAGCAGAATTAGACTATTGTCTTAGCTTGGGTTTTCCTTAAAAGCAGACCCTGAATCTGGATTGGCATGCACGAAGTTTTTTGGGGGAATTGAGCCAGGAAGCATGATGAGGGAATGAGGAAGTGAGAGGAGAGCCAGTGAAGGGGGTGTTCCTGAGTGGATTATTGCTGGGGATTCTCTGAGATGCTGCATGGAACACACCTCAAAGGTGGGGAAAATTGGGAGAATTTACCTGGTATGGTGAGCAGAATAATGCTTCCTTCACCCCATGAAGATATCCATGTCTTAATCTGCAGAGCCTGTGAATACATTACCTTACAAAGGGAGAACTTTGCAGACTGAGTTAAGGACCTAGAGATGGGGAAGATTATCACAAGGGTCCTTATGAAAGAGAAGTAGGAGGGTTAGAGTCAGAGAAGGAAATATGACCAAGGAAGCAGAGCTTAGAGAGAGAAAAGATTTGAAGTGCTTTGGTGTTGGCTTTAAGTAAAGAGGAAGAAACCGCAAGCTAAGGAATGCAGGCAGCCTCTGGAACCTGGAAAATGCCAGGAAACTGATTCTCCCCAGGGCCTGCAGAAGCAACCAGCCCTGATGACACCTTGACTTTAGTCTGTGAGACTGATTTTGGACTTCTGACCCCAGAAATATAAGATAACAAAATTGTCTTGTTTTAAGCCATTACATTTGCAATAGCAGCTACAGGACACTAATATAACTAACTGCCAACTTGGGGCTCTCTTGATTGAGGATGGCTTCTAGGGCAGTGTTTCCTTGGTGCTTCAGGCACCCCATGCAGGACGCCCTCAGGCCTGTATGGGAAGGGAGTGGTCTGCAGGGCGGCTCTGCAGTGTTTGACTGTGCCTGGAAAAAGGACTCATCAGTGGAAACGGGAAATGTCCTCATAAACACTGGAACTATTGGGTTGATTTACATGAACGGTCTAGGTTCCTGAGCCCCTCTGACCCTTCCTTTATTCTCTTCTGCCTGGCATTTAACTGTCGGAGTTATTTGGCATTATGACGTTGGTCTTGTCCAGCCTCACTCTGTGATGGTTAACTTTATGTGTCAACTCAATGGGCCTTGTGCTGCCCATGCTATTGGTCAGACATTATTCTGAGTGGGTGTAAGAGTGTTTCTGGTTGAGATGAACATTTCGATGAGTAGACCAACTAAAGCAGATTGCCCTCCCTAGTGTGAGTGGCCCTCATCCAACTAGTTGAAGGTCTAAATACAGCAAAAAGGCAGACAGTCCACTGAGTAAGGGAGAATTCCTCCTGCCTGACTCATGGGTTTTTATTTCCCACTTTAGAAATGGAAACATCAGTTGTTCCTGAGTCTTGAACCTCTAGCTTTTGGACTACCACTACACCATCAGCTCTCAGAACTTGTCAGTCTCAATAATCACATGAGCCAATTCTTTATAATAAATCTCATATGTCCTGTTGGTTCTGTTTCTCTAGAGAACCCGGCCTAATATGTACTCTATACTCCAGGGCAATCTTATCTACTTTTTTGACTTCAGCTTCCCTCAATATGTGGCAATTCCCAAACATTGGTTTTCAGCCTGACTTTCTCCATATCCAAAATTTTTAAATCCTCACCTAAGGATATGTTTATTGATTTTTAGAGGGGGGGAGGGAAGGAGAAACACTGATCACTTGCCTCCTCTATGTGCCTTAACTGGGGATTGAACCCACACCCTAGGTATGTGCCCTGACTGGGGTCAAACCTGTGACGTTTTGGTGTATTGGATGATGTTCTAACAAACCGAGCCACCTGGCCAGGGCTCTATATCCAAATTTTTAACTGCCAACAGACATATCCAAATGGATATTGCATAAATATTTTAAATTCCATGTATTCAGAGTAAACCTCATTATTATCCTCCTAAGTATTCATTCCTGCCTCTGTATTCTGTCTTTTTTACAGTGTCACCATGCACTGCCATCCCATACACAGTATCTTCAGTATTGCTCATTCTTAGTTTTAAATCTCACCCCAGGGTTTCTGCCACTTAGGGCCATTGTTGCCTAATGGAAAGCAACCCTGGCACATACAGCTGAGTCAAAGGAAATCCTTGGGTTAAGATGGAACTAAACGATCTAGTTTATTCATCAACAATGACACACACACACACAGGGAGGGTGGGAGGAGAGAAAGATATACATACAGAGAACAACGGAACCATACAGATACACCACAGAATCTGGGAGAAAGAGTGAAAAAAGGGAGAAGAAGAGAGACACAAACCCTTATCCTACCATCCACGAATAGTCAGCTGGCCCCAGCTCACCTCCTCCAGGATCCACTTTCCTGCCCTCCTCTTTCTTATTTTGCTTGTTATATGATACCCAGACTATTCCCTAACTCCAAACACCTTGCTTCAGAGTTTGGAGTTCTGCTTTGTGTTCCAATGGGTAGCTTCCCTGCTCCGTCTCTCACTCTCTTGGTGTCCACACTGTTGTTTGTTGTCTACTTCCCACAGACCTGGTGGCCTAAGCTTTTGCTCATTCATATTGGGTCCCCATACCTTCTACCGACACAGTGTAGCGCAGAATGTCTGGCCAACACAGTATATGTATTTGTTGAACTGAATGAATGAATTGGAAGCATTCTCTCGCTTGCATTTAACTTTATGAAATGGGCTTAGTTGAGACATGTTAACGCAATACTCAAATTTCACTTGTCCATCTTTCTCCCCTCCTGTCTCAGATTTCTTGTTTTTGATTTTCAGTTTCTCCACACCAAGTACTGTACACTTTGCACATATTATTTATAATATTCACAACAATCTTGTAAGACAGGTTTTACCATCTTCATTTCACATCTGAGGAAACAGTGTTCAAAAGCCTTGCTAATTTCTCCAAAGTCAATGACTCAGGAGTTGACTTCTCTTCTCCATGGAACCAGTCTTAGAATCACTAATCTTTGGCTTCATGCTCGAGGTTTCTGCACTTTCCTCTTTTGCCCTTCCCACAACTCTGATTTTATTCTGTTTGATCTTCGCCATCTTTGCCTGCATCCCAGTTGAGACAGAAGGAGTGATGAGGGAAGGACAAACTTGAGAGGTCTTGTCAAGGTCTTGACATGAGAGATGGGAGCTGTGGACTCAAGGAAATAGAAGAGACAAAGATCGTTCCACATTTTCAACCCGAGAGCAGAAGAGTTGGTGGTGTAACACACACACAGAGGAAGTTGGGAAGTCTTCTTCCTGTAGGTCATTAAATCAGGTAATGGTTGGAGTGCCAGTGACTCTTTATTTACTTGGTAACCATGGGAAAGTCTCTTAGTTTCTCTGAGTCTCAGTTTCTTCATCTTCTTCCCAAGCATCATCTTACCTGACTCTCATGTTTGTCGTTGGTTTGCTAATCAGTCGGTGCAGTACAGTGGAACATGCTTTGTAAGGAAGTAAGGCTGTACGCCTGTGTTAGCTGTCATCACTCTCGCCAGGTATATGATTACAAAAGTCAAACTGTAAATGGAGACACCAATTTTGAGTAAAGCATATCTTTGCCAGGGGTCAGCAAAGTTTGGCCCATGGGCCACATCTGGCCTGCTGCCTGCTCTTGTATGGCCTATTAGCAAAGAACGTTTTCTATGTTTTAATGTGGTTGAAAAAAATCAAAAGACAAAATTTGTGACAGACAAAAATCACTTGAAATTCAGTGTCATTGGCCATAAATAAAGTTTGTTGGAACATGGTTGAACCTACTATTTATGTACCGCCTGTGGCTGCCTTCTCACGGCAGCAGCCGAGTTGTGACAGAGATTGTATGGCCTGCAAAGCCTAAAGTATTTTTGGCTCTTCCCAAGAAAAGCACGCCAAGCCCTGGCCTACGCCTTTTAGGAGCCATTTTTGGGTCTGCCAGTCTGTGTCCTGCCTTCCTATCTGTTGAAGTTCCTGGAAAGGAAAGGAAATTTAAGGAAATCTTGAGAGGTTTTTTTAAACAAATTTGTTTGACAATAAAGGTAAAATGAGGATGTATTTGCCTATTTTCTCATTTTTGATGCTTTTAACAATGGATTTTCATTCAGTTTTATAACTTTAAAAGTCAGGTAAGGATAAAAAACCCCACCCCTAACACCCTTCACTTCAAACCACCCTTTACATGGTCATTCTGACGCCTGTTTTCATTTTGATTGGTGCTTCCTTCTATTCTTGGCACACATATTTCCAAATGGGTGTAATAATGGTCTATAAAATAGTTCATAGCTGATGTCCTTTCCAGTTGCCTTTTATAAATATTACTTAAGTATTGCTTTTATTTTTTCATAGTGGTTGTATTGTGATGGAATGCCACACTTTGCAAGCTACATAGATTTCAGAAGTACTTCCTGTTCTCTGGCCTTTGGTCAAATTTTTCTTCAAATGTGAAAGTAGATGCTTCTCTTTGGAGCCAGTGCTGAGCGGCCCTGGCCTGCCCATTGCCACTTCCTACCCTACTCTGCTCTGATGTTGATTCAAGTGCAGAATTCTCATTGAGCTTAAAACCTGAGAGTGAGGAGTACAGCTCAGGAGAAAATGTCAGATAAGAAATGAACTCGATACTTTAAAGGTGATTTCCTCCCTGCTTCCCCAGCCCTCCCTGCAAGGCTTTTAATAATAATAAAAAGTACATTTAGCAAACCAAAATATTCTCTGGCCCTCTAACAAAAATTATGAAGGGTATGTTTGTGTTCTCTGTCTAATTTTTTTTAAATAAATGAGAATTAAAAATAAGACTATTCTGTCATTATCTGAGTACTATTGACCCTTTTACTGTATTTCATACAATAAAGTCTTTATTATATCAGATTAACTTAATACCATGAAATATGTTATCGAATTAACACAATGACATATAAGTAAAATGATGACTGTTTACATTTTATTCTCTTATTTTCCCTAGTGAGAAGCTGGATGGAAAAACTGAAAGACAAGGTAAGAGAAGTATCTTCTTCCTTCGGATTTACCTTAGAGGGCATGGCTTTGGCAAATACAAGATCTTCAGAATAATGGAGCTTTAATTCATTATTCTGATTTTGGTAATCTATGCAAAGATTCAGGGCCCAGCTAGAAAGGTGTTCCCTTTAAGTTCCTTCTTGTGTAACAGTCTTTGGGGCACCATTCATTCTTAAGGTAATGTCTGGTGATTAAGCATAGCGAACGTTGCCTTAAGAATGAATGGCGATTCTAGATAGCATTGGAAAAGACAGAGGAAAGGCCTGGCAATCTATTTATCTGCTCCATGTCTTTGTTAGAAAGTCGACATGCTGAAGAAGCCCAAGTTCGAATTGGGAAAACTCATAGAGCTTCATGATGAAGGTAGCAGTTCTGGAAAAAGCTACTGGGGATGAGATAGCTGCTAAAGTTGAATGAGCTGATGCGTGTGAGCCCCCAGTTCAAGAATCTGTTTGAAATTCAGACACTTAATGGTGACAAATAAAAAAATCCTATTTATGATTTTTTTAAAAAGGAGAATAAATGATGCTCCAAAGAGTTAGTGTCATACAAGAAGTATGTTAATCATATCCTTGTTAATCTCATGTTAATCATATCCTTGATATACCAAAGTAGAGTTTCTTCTAGGGAATTTCAGAATTTTAATCCCATTCTATTGGGCATTTCTTGTCCCAAGTCAAGGCTCTTTTAAGCCCAATCTTCCTGTATGAGCAAGAAATACCTTGGATTTTGGAAGGCATTGATTCTTCCTGACCCATGGGTGGACTTGATTTAAGAATAAAAGTTTGGGATGGAATGGGCACCCTTAAACTGTAGTGGGGAGTGGGATAAAGACACCTGAATCCCAGAGCACTGGCTTTAGACCCAGTTCTATGTAGTCTATCTCAGGGCCACTGCTTACTGAGTGACAATGAGCTGACCTGCCTGGAATGGCCAACTATAGAAAAATATTTTCTCTCTTGCTTTAACTCTGCCATCTACTTAGGGATTGACAATATTAACTTTCAGGTTCATATTTTTCATTTTCTTTTGATTTTCAGCGGTGTCCAAGTTTTCATTTTTGGTTACTTTGTAATTTTAAATTGGAATTGCTCATGAAAATATTGATGGCATTTTTGAACTCCTTGCTGAAGCCTGTGTCAGATTCTGTTACTATAACCCAGCTCAGATTTAACTGGGGGTTTAGTTAAAGGAAAATCTTTTCGAGTGCCAGACATTGCGTTACTTCAGATTCACCTGTCTTAGAATATACTCCTGTTCATGGTAGTCTGTATATATTTTATTTTGGGGGGTCAACTTTCTCCTCGTTTTAATGATGAATATTTATAACAGTTTGCTACAGCTCAGTGTTAAAGAATGAAGGAATAGATCTAATCTTGATTACCATTACAAATGATGTTAATTCTCCTCACTATTATTTTTCTGCTTCTCAGTAAAATTTAGCAAATGTAATTTTGGAGAATGAGACTATTCGTGTTTATAAATATTAGAAGGAATGTTGAAAAACTTTAAGCCTCCTGAGGTTAGTAGAGGCCATCTGGTGCCTGTAATATGGGGTCCAGCTGTCTAAGGGAGGTCTGATCAGACGGACTGAGCAAGACTTGGGGGGAAGAAAAGCCCAGAAGTTTAGAGGTGGATATATTTACATTGGTAATGCTTCTCGGTATTATTCAGGGAAAAACATGATGTAATGAGAAGCAAACAGGCTCTGGCAGTTTAATTTAAGAATCCATATGTCATTGTTTCCATAGAGAATATTCTGAGTTATAAGAATGGACCAAAAATAGACTTAAAAACAAGTTTTGGCATGTTTTGAAGTTGAATATTGCAAAATTTCTTGCCTGTGTGTGTATATATATATCTGGCATTCCATTAAAAAACGTGTGCAGGTTTAGAGGAAGACTATATTTTCTATTCCTGTGTACTTCCATCTTATCTTATATGTGTACTTTAGTTTTCTGGATTATTTTGAAAATTTTCATCCCTCTATTAATTTTTTTTCATAGTGTGTTTTCAGCTATGTCTTAATTTTAAAAAACTGGAGGAAAATTTATTGAGACTCCCACCATGGTTGACTTATCTAGTGCCCTGTCTTCAGATTCTGACTCTTTTTTAGAGGGACTCACTCTAACCTTTCCCATATCTCTCCTCTCCCATGAGTGAAATATACTTGATACATACATTCATGTATGTATACATACATATAATATGTATATCTTCTTCCTTCCTTTCCTCTCTCTCTTTATCCAGCTAGTTATCACCTATAAAAAGTCTTGTTAGTCATTATCTTCAGGAGCTGTTTGAGAACACAACTATTTTGTTTTTGATGAAAGTCACAGAATACCTTAGAAATGAAAACTAAACTACTATTTAACTGGCTCTTCAGCCAACCCAGGACTAAACTTCTCAGTTTAGCTTCATTTAATCACTTCCAGTATTGGTTTTCCTGTTAGTTAGCTGGTATCTAGACAGGTTTATGTTTTTAAAAGTTCTGAATTATTTCTTTTGTTGTTATTGTTTAGTTTTTCTGCATTAGTTGGGAATAAGATCATCTGTGAGTGACAGACAGCCCCTAATGACAATGGCTTAACCCAGATAGAAGTTTGTATCTTATTTATGAGTCTGGAGGTAGTAGGCAAGAGTTAATGGCGAGCAACACTATGAAGTCTCAGGGTCCTTCTATTTGGTGCTCCACCATCTGTGACCTTCATTTTCAAGGTCACCTCATGGTCCTGAATAACAGTTTCAACTTAGGTAGGTTGAAACTTCTAGCCAGAAGGAAGGAGGAAAAGGGAAAGTTAAGACATGCCTTCCCTTTTACAGGGAGGATAAAGGTCCTCTGTCATTCTTAGAGGGGAAGACAGAGTAAAGGCTCTCCCCTCCTCTTAAAGAACATGTCCTGGAAGTAACACATGTCAATAATGTATCATCTCTTTAGTGAGACTTAATCACATGGTCATACCCCACTGCACGAAGGCAGGATGATGTCATTGTTGTTCCGTACCCAGCTCAAAAGGGAAGTTCTATTGCTATAGAAGAAGGGACAGATGGATATTGATGGACAGCTCCTATCCTCTTTCCATCATTAACCTTCATCTTGGTTAATGTTCAAGTAGTGGTGCTTGTTAGGCAAATCCTAACTTGGCCACCTATTGATATATTTTCAACATCTAAATTGCTTCCCAAACTGAAGATGTATAACAATTTTAGTTATGCAGTAAAAACCAGCTCTGTTGTTATCACCAAGATCATCTATTCCATTTCTTCTAGCTTTTAGGAAATTATTCAGAAATAGGAAGCCCCTGTGATTCTCATGTGTGATCTGGATGGGCAGCATCAGCATCACCTAGGAGCTTGTTGGAAACACACAATTTCATGTCCCACTGAGTCAGAAACTCTGGGAATGGAGCCCAACAATCTGTGTTTTAACAAGTCCTGAAGGTGACCCTGAGGCATGTTCAAGTTTGAGAACCACCATTGCAGAGAACTCATGAGGGCACTGTCTAAATTCAGCAGACTTCAGGCAGTACAGCATTTCATTTGGTTTTCTTAATAGCTTTCTTGGAAACAGATGTTTCTGAACCAATACGTTGTCCTAAGGAAGGACACCTTTCTCCTAAATGTAAAACAAAACAAACAAAAAACAAACACAAGCCAACTATATCTAGTACTATTTTGGCTTACAATCTACTAAAAAATTTAAGACTGTTTATGTGGAAATAATTTCAAATTTACAGAAAAGATATAAGAACAAGACTCTTACAAAGAATCCTTATTTGCTCATTTGCTTTATCATTTGCTGGTACTGCCTCCCACCTCTGACGCTTTCGCTGAACCATTTGAGGAAAACGTGCATATACCGTGGTGCTTTGGGGAGCATTCTGTTAGCAAACGTAGTACAGTTATCAGCTTGAGTGCATTTAACGTTAGTGAAGTACTTATGTCTAATCTGGTATCCATATTTCAGTTTTTTCAATAAACCCAGTGTTCTTTATAAAAGAAAATTTTCTCCTTCAGTAAGAATTCAGTCTAGAGTCATGTCACACATTTAATTGTTATGATTCTTTATTTTTCTTTAATCTGAAACATATTTTTCTATAGTCGTGTTTTGTCTTTCATGGCACTGACATGTTTTAAGAATATAGTTAAGAATTACAAAATTTTGTAAGCCTTAAGTAGATCAGGAAGAACTTTAGAAAAAGTTTGAGTCCATGCAAAGGATAGCGATTTGTTGAATAATGACTGGGCTTTGTTTCTCTAGGAAAAACCACTTAGTGTGCTGGTGAACTATGCCATTGTTCTCAAACTAATGGAAAAATTTCTATATTCTGCACTAACGCAAGACTCCGGTAGGCAGAACCTGTGAGAGAGCCAGCTATGCAGAAGGTGCACTTCTGTAAGGTCTTGTCTATTCCTTTCATTTACTTCTAAAAATGTTGGGAAAACGTCACGGGCTGCATATTTCAGCACTTTTTATAAAACTTTTGTTCTCTTTCCCTCTCTGTTCTCGCTTATTCTGAAAGATACCAGAAATCGTGCTACATTAGAAATTTGAGAAATAGTCAAATAAATGAATAGACTCATCATTCCCCATTAAAATAATGCCTAGCTAAAGTACTTACAGCCAAACATTTTTAACTGTTTATGTATTTTGTCTGGGTAGGCTTCAAGAAAGGACCTTCTCGGACAGCAAACCACTGTCATGGCCCCCCATGAAAGGGAACTAGTTAGGACATACTCTTCTTGCCCTTAGGTGTCTTATTGGCCAAGATGCAGGGAGCACCCTTCATGTGATGGTCTTACCTTGAGCTTGGATATGTCCAGAGCTACTTGCCCAAGGCCAGGGGTGTGTGGAGATCATGTTGCTTTCTTAGGACTGAGGTATCCATAGTGACACCTTGGGGACATGGAGACACGTATGGGCTTGCTACCTCCATGCACTTTTGGAGGTGCAAACGTTATTGGCAGTGATCTTTATGCCCTTCTCTGCCACTTCCTTTCTTTGGGGCTGGAGACACTCAGAATTCTCCCCCGACTTTGGTCTTGTCCCCTGGGCAGATGGTCCCTTTCATATAAATTAATTCATCTACTCTCTATACATTTGCTCCTCATCCTGGTCTTTTCCTGTGCTCCAACATCTATCATCCTTCCTCTTTCCTTTCCAGGTCCTTGTCTTCCCTGTTGTTTCCAGAGCCCTTCCCTTTCACTCGCTTACCAGCACCTCCCTCTTTCCCTTCTTACCGCAGTGCCGCTAAGACTGTGGAGAGCAGACCACCAGTGCCAAGGCTCTCCTCTTGCCTCCAAGAAACACGGTGTTCCAGGGGGTACTTCACCCCACCTCACCCTGGAGTTTGACTCAGGCCAACACTTCCAATTGATAGCATTTTAATAGTCCTGGCCTTGTGCAAAGCTTACTTCATCAATCTTTAATACAAATTATATTTCTGTCATCCAAACCTGATGTTGACAAATGTGCATAATGAAATGGCTGGAGGTGCCGTTAGGTCTGGGTGATTTATGGTCATGCTTCTAAGTATTGGAATGATCCCAAAATAGTCATCATGCCTCTCTCTCTTTGCCTTCTCTCCCCTCAAAGTAACTTTATTCCAGATGCTGTTTTATTTTATAATGAAGCAAATGGGAGAATTCACAGAGTCTAAAAACCTGCTGCCATCCAGAAGAAATGAGGAACCCAGGGCTATGGTCTGAGAGTCCTGATGTGAGTTTCCTGTTCTCTGCAGGCTGGCTATATGTCTGGGATGCTGGTGCCTGTCGGGGTGGGGATAGCAGGAGCCTTGTTCATCCTGGGAGCGCTCTACAGCCTTAAGGTGATGAATCGCAGGAGGAGAAATGGCTTCAAAAGGCACAAAAGAAAGGTATGGAACGAGCAACAGCAAAACCTCCTCAGCTGCAGAACATTCTTTGCTTTTCTAATTTGCTTATTAAAACACACAAGGCTTAATGATGCATGAACGGTCTGGATGTGCCCAGTGGTTTGGGATTAGCTGCGCTAGCTGCTGCCCTGGCTTTGTTCACTCATTAGTGTGTCTTTTAAAGGGGGCCTGTTCCTCCTTCGCTCTGCAGCAGAAGGAGTTTTAATGCTTTTCTGTTTTCTTTCTCCAGCAGAGAGAATTCAACAGCATGCAAGATCGAGTAATGCTCTTAGCTGACAGCTCTGAAGATGAGTTTTGAATTGGACTGGAATTTAATTGGGATAGTCAACCATGTTATTATTTTATTTTTTATTTGGGGGATAAAAAAGAACAACATCCTGCCACATCGCTGCTGTCAGGCCATCCGTCTCATCATCGGCCGGGTAGTAGATCTTTCTTGCACTGAGCAGAAAAGGCATGCTGTATACGAAATGTAATACGCAGTGTTTGTTTTAATTCTGTAGTGAATACTCCACAACCATGGGCTACAGCTCATAAATATGCAGCATACGTGTTGTTCAGTAGGAGTTGCTAGGTTAGGTAGAGTAAATATTTTGTATTTTTCCACAGTATCTCTTCCTTGGTTTGGATTACCTGCGCTAAGTGTCACCATTATTGCTACCGAGGCATGCTTATCTTTGAAATAGAAATCTTAACAAAGAATCACTTGTGATGACTGCACTCTACCTACTTGAAGCCATGGGCTCGTGGGCCATGGTACATATCACATTTGCATCAAAACTAGCAGCAACTTGGAATGAAATCTTTTTTTGTCAAGAAAATCTTTCAGCTATGAGGATTATATGTAGATTTGTATGTATCTTGCATTATGTATTTCAGTCTCCCGGTTTTATTATTTCTCTCTTTCTGGTTTATTCTTATTCTTGGAAAGGAAAAAAAAATGCACCTGAAGTAATACATTAAATTGACTCTCAGTGTTAGCGTATGCTTGCTTTCTTAGGTAGTGTGACTGAGCCCAACAGACTGTCAACAGATTCTCGCGTGTGCATCACTGAGGTGCACTTTTCATGCACCCTTGGACTTTGTCAAGGAGAAATGAGGGAGAAATCAAGAAGAACACGAGGGTGGGGAAGCTTCCAGAGCGTGTGTCTCCACCATTGGGGTCTTTGCCCGTACGACCTCTGTCCTTACAAGTACTGCTAGAAGAACACTGATTTTCTATACCTGTGGTCTTGGCCATGGAATGATTGGGCTGCTATTGGTCTTTGTTTGACTTTATTAGGAAAACACATTTTCTGGTAGAAGCAGGCTCCGTGGCCCGAGTCCTGGTGTACAACAAAGCTTATGAAAAACTGGCCTCTCTCAAGGTATAACACTTCAGGACGTGGGATCTGTTAGATAAATTTTTATTCCCCTTGGAATGTAGTTCCTTGCTCTATCTTTTGAATCTGGGTATTTGGGACTTTTAGTAAGTCAAGTTCCGGGTAAAGAGTAGGCTCATTTCCACGGAAGAATAAAGGTCACTAACGACACTGTTCACAGTGCTTTCCACTGCAGAGGGCTTGTTCACATTGACGAGAGCCTGTGCTACCACATTTAAGGTAAGCCGCATAGTTACCCCCCACAGCTACTGTGCGAGGTGGGGTACGTATTTTTATTCTCCCATTCAACTGAAGACAGAACTGAAGCAGAGGAACGCAGTGATTATGCGGGGTTATATCCAGGAAGAATCAGGACTAGAACCCACTTGGACTCAAAACCATGCACCCCTATCTTCCATTCAGTCCCTTTCCACATACTTGGGAGGAAGCAGTGACATTTCAGAGTCCTTCTTTAAAACCAAGATTCTAAGGAAACAGCTGCTTAGTCAAGGAGCATTTCATACGAGAATCTGCCTTTGTTAAGTGAACAAGCCTTACTCGTTCCTCTCTTACCCAAAAAAGTGCTCTCCTTTCTCACCCCAGCTATTTCTTTTACAGTTACATAAATTTAAGTATCACCTCTTAGTGTGATACTTAGAATGAACAGATTAGTCTTTCCAGAAACCTCTCTTGAATGACAGCTGGCTTACAAGAATGGTTTCATCAAATAATTTAAATTCTTTTTGCTAAAAGATGTAAGCAAATGTATGAAATTGATCAAGAGAAATGAAAAGCTCTGTGCAGTCAAGTAGAAATTAGAAGTTGACACAAAAGCTCAAGGTCAGGTTTAAAAATAGAACCCAGAACCATGGCACACTAGGTAATTTGTAATTTCATGAGTAGCGACATCCTCATACTGCATAAGGTATGCTTTCCTTTTCTAAGAGCAGCCCTTTGCTATAAGTATTCCTAAATTTAGGAGGAAGCAAGCATGATGTGACATCACTGTCATTTATTCTTGACAAGCTGTTTATAGGGGACACAGTATAGGCCACTTCATTTAGCAGCACATTGGTGACATTAATGCCCCAGGCTACTCTTACTCTGCAGTCTTAACTAGATCGTGCCTAGGTTGAACCTCAAACTATAGTATAATAAAGTCACAAATAATATATTTTAATTTTTCCAGAGGGCTAGGGATGACATGTATGTGCATTTAGGCCTAAGTGGAAATGTCTGCAGTCCTTTTTGGGACAGGTGACAGTTTAAAGAAAAAGTTAACTTAGATCACAGATTTCTGTGTATATCTTTTTAAACATCTGGGTTGAATGGAAGATTCTGTGAACAGTTCAGCTGGTTTGTTTATTCTGGCTATTTTCTTCACCTCCAGTGGCTGTGGAGCCGTGATTCTCACTGGAGGGTTCAGTTTATTTAAAAGCATCAGAAAAGGTTGTCCTGTTCTTAACAAGACCTGAGACCAGGGTGCTGCCACCAGAGGAGTTGCTGGGCAGCATTGTCTAGAATAAAAGTAGTAAATCAGGCGCTTATTTCAGGTTTACCTAAAATGAGTGATTCATATGCTCATATTTGCACATTAAAAATAGTCAGCTCTTTACGCTAACAACTAAGCTTAAAACATTTAACAGAGAAACAAACAGAGCTGTTGGAAAAGGAGGGTGACAGCTGCAGCTTCCACTGCTGACACCGTCCCCTGCGACCTGCATGTACTCTGTCAGGACTGCAAGGGTCCCGCTGCAGGCCCAGGGACCGTGACATCCTCACAGGGAGGGGCAGTGTTTCCCAAACTCGGAAGGATCGCCAGGGACGCTTGTTAAACATACAGATCCCGACGCCCTGCCTGGGACCCACTGAGTCAGACTCTCTGGGGGAGAAGCGGGGGGTGTTTCCGCTGGGGCCAGTTTGGGTGCACAGCAAGTGGGACATCTAACCAGGGTACAACTTCTGTGTTCAAGAGAGAGGAGAGAGCAGGCTCGTGGGGCAGAGACCCTCTCTCTCACTAGTTGGCTGTCCAAGGAATTACATCCATCAGAGTGGAGAAAGGAAAAAGGATGGAAGCTTCTAGAAAAAGCGTAGAATGCTGGGTTGAAGAGAAAACGCTTCCTTCTATGCCCATGATGCCTTTTTTCTCCAACTAGAAGACAGAGCCTTCTCTTAAACCTCTTTAGTTTTTCCTCTCCCATAAACTGTTTCTTTCAGTAGCTGCTAGCTTAATTTATATGCACTATTTGGAGTTAATTAGTATCCCAGGGAAGCAGATTCCCTTAGCAATGCGTTAGCCTTGGCTTCAGCTCAGAAGCTGCCCGAGAGGCAGTCTTCCAGAAACATTTTCTTAAAGTACTACCCATATCTCTTACATAGCCAACAAACTTGTGGGGAAATTTTTAAGCCACAGTTTCAGAACATATTTCAAATAGTTTTAGCATGGTCAATCAAAGCGGATATTTCATTTTTTAAAGCTAGGACTTAAAAGTCAAACATTAGAGAGATATCAGAAAATAATATAGAACAATATAGAGTATTCGGAATGCCCACGGCTTCTCTCCGTGCGCCTCCAGATACCTTCTTCATGTGGAAGTGCAAACGAAACGCCTATTTGGAATCACATCCACGACCGGGGGGAGAAGCATCAAGTCACCCACAAGCACTGTGATTTCTGTGGAAATGTCTAGTCAGTGTTCCTGCCAGCTGCCAAAAAATACCAGCTTTTGGAAACAAGATGTACAGAGTAAGGCAAAAGGAGGTTTACAGTTATTTATATGGAGAATAATACAATAATTAGTACAAGCAACTGTAAACCTACTTCTGCCCAGCCCTGCGTAACTTTGCACAAGGTTTAATCACGTGGCCTTTCAGCAAGATAGGCTTAGTTATATCTACAGGAAAGCCTGGAAGAGGCAGGGTGACCACTGAAGAAAAAAATCTCTGCTTTTTAGAGTATGTGAAGGTGTAGTTATGAGAAAGAAATACGAGTAGAAGATGGAAAAAATAGTCATACTACAAGGCAGATGTGAAAATGGCACCAAATATTAGAAAGTGCCAGAGGAGGCCAAAGTTCTGAATGGGCCAATGTGTGGGAAAATGATAAAGAAAGCAAGAGAAGAATGCAAAGCGGGGCGGGCCCATGAAGCTCTGCAAGTCTCTTTGTGTCCAGCCTCTTCATCAAAGCAAGTTACCTACATTAGGCAGAATGGACGTGGTGGGAGGGGATTGAAGTCCCAGTAAGACGAGGAGGCGAAAGGGGCCTGATACTTCCAATGAACTTAAGCTCAGTTAAAGGTCTTTTTCAATTATGCAGAGTTCAGATGACAATATGCATTTTTAGGAATAGCAAATAATTGGACAAACAAATAATAGTGCCCTTGTATATTTAGCACCCCCGTCCAGTAAAACACACACATCCTTTTTGGAAGGAAGCTATTAGAATGATAAGCTGGGGATGGACTGAGGAGAGACATCTAATTATTTGCTTTGATAATTACCAGTTTTGGCTGCCTGCATAGCTAGGGATATAATTCTGTGGCTTAAGTTCTACATGCAGAAAAAACAATCAGCAATTATTTCATAAACCACTGTTTGTTAAAAATGCACTGGGATTATCTTATTTTGGGAATACATATGGCTAACTCCCTATTAATTAGCCCAAAGTTCTATTAAGTGTATGTAGGATAAAAGAGAGGAATCAAGGAAAGAAGGAAGGAAGGAAAAAATTTCCCCTGGGAACAGTAGTGAAAGCACTAAAACAAATTATATGCTTCCTTTTTCTAGTTTGCTTAAAACCACAAAATAATTTTGGGTAAAAAAAAAAACAAACTCTTAAATCTTCCACTTAGTAAAACAAAGATCTACTTTCCTTCCTCTAAAGGCAGCAGGAACAGTAATACAAATGATAATCATTAATAATTTGTAGTATAAATTCTCACCCTAAGATTGCAGTCTCCAGGTCTGGAGTTCAAGACTGATTTTGCTGAGAGGTGTAACCCTTTGTGGGACAAAGGAGGAACTGAAGACTAGAAGCAAAAGAATGAACAGCAGGGGGAAAACCTTCTCCTTTTCCTTTTCCAAATTCATTGAGGATGTGAAGAGACTGCAAGCAGTGCCGAAGGCGGAGGGAAAGCTCGCTGGGATTATTGTATTATGTTTAAGGTGGAGGGCATTTGTTCTGGTCTTAAAAGACTGAACCAGGTGTCAGGCCAGGAAACTGGGATTTTATTAACCAGTGTCCTGTGCCTATCAATATTTTCTTCCTAAATCACAGTGAAATTAAGGAAGACACCAATAGCTCTGAAAGCTTTTGTGTCACGCAGCACAGCCATGGAGTTGTGTAGTTTCAGCTTTCTTTTATGACCAGAGAGACTAAATATATACCTAGGGAAGTGCCAGTACCGTCTCCCCAACACAGAGAGATGTTTGGATATCAGATGATTCGAGGCCTTTCTCTTCCAAAAACGGATTTTAATACAAAACCTCTAGGGATCAGCTTCCTTATTTTGTTCTCTGTGTAAGAGATAAAGGAAAGAAGAAATCTGAAGTGGCTCTGTAATTGAACTGATCAAACCCCGAAGGTCTGTGTCAAGGGGAGTGAGGATGGTGAGAGATTGCGCCTTTGGTAAGCCAAGAGCTCTGTGATGTTATCACTTCCTGTCGAATCAGTATTTATTGAGTGTCTTTCATGTGTCTGGCAGTGTGGTAAGAGCTGGGGTGGTCATGGATAACAAGACACAGTCCATGATCAGAAAGAGTTTATGGAATAGTGGCAGAGGGATTAAATGGGCCATTTTATCACAGGGACATGATGGGATCCAGAAAAAGAACATCGAACCTCGCCGAGACTGGGGACGTTTCTCCAGGGCCGGTAACATCCAACCTGTGGCCAAAAGGATGAGTAGAGGTTATTCAGGTAAAGGGGAGGATGGGATAAGTGTTTCACCCAGGGGGACCACGTGCCAAAGCCGGTAGTGAGAGATCATGGAAAATTCAGTAGTTAAGTATGGATGGAGTGCTGGGTGCCCTAGCAGAGTGAGGGTGGGGGTGGGGGTGGTGAAAGTATGCAGTGTGAAATATGAGGCTGATTTTGAAGGGTCTTCTAGGTCATGCCAAGGAATCAGGACTTGACTTTGGAAGGGCATTATGCTGAGAAGTGATGTGATCAGGGCTGAGTTCCTGAGAAGACTGGAGGGCACAGTTAAAGTCGGGTCAGGGAGATGCTGAGAGATGACCATCGCCTGAACCGAGGCTGCAGACATGAGCGTGGAGGGGGAGGATGGGTTCCGGAGGTGTTCAGGGTGGGGGAGCAACAGGACTTGGGGGCTGGGTGGCTGTGGAGATGAGGGAAAAGGCAGTGGTTCAAGCTGACCAGGGTTGTGACACTTTCGAGGCGCTCTGGGTATCATGGGGTCCAGTGTTTCATCTTCCAGAGGGACTGACCCTGTGTGAGCCCAGCAAGCCCGACAAAATGTGTAGGCAGGTTTAACTTCCTACGAAGTGTGTGTAAATATGTGGTCATTCTCTGTAACTTTTAACAGTAGCTTGCAAAGAGATCACTTTAAATTTACAAACACTGAAACATCTGGGAAAACCCTCTAAATACCTTCAGGTGATTATATTACTTTGGCTGCGCCCTATGTGTGAGTTACTCTCTAGGGTCTGATGACTCTCCTTGATTTATAAAGATTCATATGAGTGTCCCTTATTGACGTGAGAACCAAAGCTCAGGATCTGGTTTTTCTTTTCTTTTCTTAAAAATGAGATAATTTATTATTCTTAAAAACCAATGTTATACATTTTATACTTATGGAACTGCTTTCTAATATTATTTTTTCAGTTTTATTGAAATATAATTGACATACAGCTCTATAAAATTTAAAGTATACCGCATAATGACTTGACATACATATATTGTAAAACAAATGCCACAATAAGTATAGTTAACATCCATTTCCTCATATAAATTTTTTTTTATGATGAGAATTTTTAGGATCTCTCTTAGCAATTTTCATATATACCACACAGCAATCTTAACTACAGTTACGTTGTCCATTACACCCCCAGCACTTATTTATCTCGTAGCTGGAAGTTTATGCCTTTTAATTGCCTTCATGCAATTCCCTCTGCCCCTGGCCCCCAAGATATAAATTTATTTTTCTTGAAAACAAACCCGAGGAGCTTCTCTCAAGCCTGGCCCACACGAATCTGAGGTTGGGAGCTGGGCGTGCAGCCCGGAGACTCATGAGGAGTGCAGGTCCCACGTCCCAGTGCTGAGTGGTTTCTGTGACTTTCTGACAGCTGCCACGGACAATCACAGAGTAGTTTATCTTCCTTCGCACATAAACTTTAAAGTAAGTTTTCCACAGTTGCCATGTCAACACGAGCCTGGATTGTAGAGGGTGCAGGGCGACAGTGTAGGATTGAGGATGCGCAGAGAAGCATAAGAAGAAAATAATTATCGCTTCAGTTCCGCCCCCAGAGATAACCATTGTTAACATTTTGGTCTATATCTTTCTAATTATCTTTTCTGCATATTTATGATCATATGTGTGTGTGTGTGGATACAGACACACACATACAGTTATTTTTACATAAAATCAGGATTGAAATTTACATGCTATCTTTTTACCTCTCTGTACCTACAATTTTTAATGGCTGTTTAAAAACAATAAAGAGAAGAAAAAGAGCTTGTGAAAACTCTGAAGTTATACTTAAATGAACAAGCTGTTTTATTCTCATACAGATTTATTTGCTATCTGATTGTCTATGATGGCCCAGTTACCTCCAGACGCTTCTATCTGATGGAAGCGAAAACGTCGCTGAGAGAAGAAAAAGCTCCATAAACACAGTGTCTGTGGGCAGATGTCATATTCTTGTCCTCTCAGGGATTAGAGAATGCTTTCTTCTCTTTGTCTTTGCCACCAGAGCAAAGATGGAAAGCTTTTGCAATTGGGCAATAAGACTGGAAAACAGTATAAATAATATTGAGTACTGTGAGAAATATCGGGAAAAAATACACTTACAGGAGTGATCTGAATTGATTAGAGGCTTGTTCAGGTCAATTCTTTTCAGTCTCATGAGTTTTTTTGTGTCATTGATTATAGCACGCACCTCTTTTCTATGTTTGATTGCACTGGCTAGAGGTAAATAAGTGGATGTTCCATGCAATGTCCATTGTCTCCTTCTCTCAGTTATGGTTAAAAAGAGGAATCACAGCTTTTCATACCACCCTTCCAGGCCTTCTCCACAGGACCCTTCTCATCCAGCCTCTCTCCATCTCTTTTATCTCCAAAGGGTCTGAAAATGAAATGGGTGCAGCTGATGGAATAGGATTTGTCTCACTAGATAATGTTTTATTGGAATACTTTTGGAATAAAAGAGAGAAATGATCGTCTTTTATTCCAACCACTGCAGCAGCAATTGGTCCCTCATAGGCATCTGCCAGATTGTACAGGGCTGCCCTGTGGTGCCTGGTTTCTGGCGCACATGGTCACCTCTGCTTTCTGCCCCAGTTTGCTCTGGTGCCCATCCCCCCAGTGTGGGCTGGGCATTCATATATGTCCAGCCTGGAAGTGCAGGAGAGCCAACCTGGTGGGTCTTAGCCGGTGGGGATGGGAGCTGATGGATAGATGTGTACACCATTTGTAGCTTATGTGGCCAGTTCTCACGTTCATTATTACACGAGGCTCCTCAGAATGTTCCTTAGGATGGAGCACCAGCTGACCATTGCAGTGTGCCTTGAAAACTCATCCTTGTCTTGGCTTTCTTCCTTCTTTGTTTCAGCGTTCCCCTGCCTGCCAGACTTTGTTTGAGGCTCTGCTTTCAGGGGACCAGGCTGCAAGAGCTGGGA
>PVJI01013563.1:0-47269 GCA_004026765.1 Micronycteris hirsuta
ATTTCACTGGAAATTTACTGTGTGCCTGGTATTTCCTCTTAGTTATCCATTGATGTCTGAGGAGCCAGAGTGCTCAGCTTGGGGAGCACTCCAAAGGCAGGAAGCCCGCATGCAGACCCTGAGGAGGAGAGCTTTATGGCACAAACGGGGACCTGTGAGTCATCCCAATGGGCTGAACTCAGTGCAGATGAAACTAGACACATAGTTAAGACCTGTATTGTTTTATCCGAAAATGAGATGACATTATCATCTCAACACTCCTATGCTGGGCTACCTGGGCTGTCCATTTCTCTTCATTGTGTGTGCTGGGCAGATCCATTCCACAGGGAGCACCTGGATCAAGGCACAGGTTCTTTCAGAATCCCCATTTAAGGTTCTTTTTTTTTTTTTTTTAAAGAACCTCAGCCTAGCCATTAAGCTCTGACAGGCACAAGCACAAGGCAGGTTTAAGAAGTGTTTATCCTAGGATTGGTGGCTGTATTCTCATTGTAGCTCTCACTTCTTTGCCCTAACAGAGAGATTGTGTTTTTATAGCCTGGTAGGTATTTACAGCACCTCTGAGAGTTGATTAGGCTCAGCTGGTTTTATTTTACCTTTCAAAAGATACATGGAGTCTTTTGTGTGATTTATTTTAAATCCTTCAACCAGGAGACAAAGCAAACTGGAGGGAAAAAATATGGTCCTAGAAAAAAAAATCAAACGATATTCTTCCGGGCTATGAAATGCCTTTTCTTGCTTTCATGATTCAGTGCACCCTAGGGGATTTCTCTTTATGGCATCTCACTTCCCAAGAATGAGGAAGGGGCTACAGGAGGACAGGGGGTTGAAGGACTTGACTTGTCCCCAGGCACATGAAAAGGCTGAAGAAAAGAATAGTTTACATTAGGAACACATAGATCTGGCTGTCCTGACCCTGCATTAGAGAGCTTGGAAAGTACTCTAAGACATGTCTTCATTGAAGCCTGGCTCTCCAGGTTCCTGAGCTACCTAGGGCAGGGGTGTCAAACTCATTTTCACCAGGGGCCACATCAGCCTTGTGGTTGCCTTCAAAGGCCCAAATATAATTTTATGACTGTATAAATGTAACTACTCCTTAACTAGGGGCAAGAAGCTTGGTGCTGCCGTTGGGTAGAAACAAGGTGCCAGGCCAGATAAAACAAGGTGGAGGGTCGAATTCTTCCTGCAGGCCTTGTGTTTGCCACCTGTGATCTTATGAGATGAGCAGGATTATTGACCTGATCTGGGAAAACTCACCTCTCTAAAGAGGGGCCCTGTATTTGGAGGATTAGTCGGTATAATTAAAAATAATAATAAGAACAACATAGTGGTAATTGTAGTAATAAATATAAGTAATTATTACTTACTCTGTTCCTGACACTCTTATAAGCCATTTACTCATGATCTATGTAACCCTGAAAACAATATTATAATATAGGAATGTAGGTTAACATTACATTTATTGCATGAGCAAGAAAACTAAGAACAGGACATTAAGTAGCTTGCTTAAGATAGTCTTTTCTTTTGTAACTAGCAAAGCAAGAACTGGAAACCAAGTTATGTGATTCCAAAATGAGAGTCCTCAAACCCCATACTATAGTGCTGCTGACTAATCAAACCAATAATTACTGAGACATTGAAAATCTATTGTAAATGGAATGGTCTCAGCAGGCCACAATGTTGGTGCTTGTGCCAAGTCTATTGACATCTGATGCCAGCTGCATGCTAAACTCTGGCCATTCCCCACTCATGGCTAAACACTCCATTAAGAGTTACTGTTATATCCCCTTCTGGACTCTGGAACTGTTTCAGATCCTGTTTCCCACTATTTCATTTGGACTTTCTCTGGGCTCAGCCCCCAGCCTGCCACATCTGAAGACAGTCTCTCTCTATATCTAGCCTTTTTCTTTCTCTTTCTCCTCCCTCCCTTCCTTCCTTCTTTTCTTTCTTTCTTTCTTTCTTTCTTTCTTTCTTTCTTTCTTTCTTTCTTTCTTTCTTTCTTTCTTTCTGTCCCTTCCTTCCTTCCTTCCTCTCTCCCTTCTCCTCCTTCCCTCCCTCCCTCCCTCTTGCTCTCTTTCTCTCTCTTTCTCTTTTTCTTTTCTCTTAATCCTCACCCAAGAGACATTTCCACTGGAAGTAGAAGGAGGGTGAGGTGGGAGAGAGAGAAAAACATTGATTGGCTGCAATTCACTGCCTCCTGTATGTGCCAAGATCAGGGATCATGTATGCCCAACAGGGGGTGGAACCCACAACCTTCTGATGCACTGGAGGATGTTCCAACCAACTGAACCTACCGGCCAGGGTTATATCTAGTTTCTTTCTGATGGATGACCCTACTTGGCTGGCCTTGAAGGGCTTCTGTTCAGCTTTCCCTGAAGGCAGTGTACTCAGGATGGCCACCTCTGTACCAAGCTACAGATTATGTTTTACTGTTTAATTTTGGAATTTCTTTATATATTTCACAACCGAGTTTTTTGTCGGATATATTGTTTTCAAATATTTTCTCCCAGTCAGAAACTTTCCTTTACATTATCTTCACAGGAGCATTCATTGAACAAACTTTAAAATTTCAGATGATGGACATTTTATCCATTTTTCCCTTTATGGGTTTTGGTTTCAGTGTCAAGTCTAAAAACTCTTAAACTAGCCTGGGATCCAGGTTATCTCCTAAGTCTTTTTCCTAAAATTTTTATATTTATAGTTTTACCTTCTGTGTGTGAGTCCACAATCCCCGTTTTTATGTAAAAGTTATGAGGTTTAGATTTAGATTAATTTGTTGTTGTTGTTGATGTATGTCCAATCACACTAGCACCAATTATGGAAAATTTTGTCTTTCCTCCGCTGAATTGCTTACACAAAATTGGCTGTGGATCTAGTAAATTGTTTCTCTATGGAGTGACACCATCTGGAAAATGTGATTTTGAAGCTTGCTGAGCGGAGAAGAGAGAGCTGGAAGGTGAAGCTGAAACTTTACACTGCCTCAGTTAGTAAATGGTGCATATCACTTTTGCTCGTTGTTCAATGGCCAAATTTAGTCACATGGCCCAATCTCAAGAGTCAGGGAAATGCAATCATTGAGAACAATGTGTCTCTGCCAATAGTAATAAAAATTGAAATTCCTTCCACCTGGAGTGAAACTGAATTTGCTTTAGGAGAAATGAAGTAATCTGTCAGTTATTACATATACATTTTTTTGGTGATTTCATACCTGTAACATATGTTTTGGACTGGGCTGCTTTAAGCTGAGGCGGGTGAATCATGAAGCTTGAGTCTCTTTAATGTATGTATCCACACAACACATTTATGCGAGTCATGCTGACACTTTTATTCTCTCTTCTCTAACACACTCAGAGGGAGAAATTGCCAAAAAGAGAATTGGCCCCAAATAAAAGTCTAGGTTCAGATGCTGATTGTTCTCCGGGAAGCATATATACCTTATCCCAAAACTGTCGGGCCTCTGTCTGCTCTATTTCACTACAAAGTGCAGTTATCAGTGGACCAGAATCTGAACTGTTGTACATTAAACCCAGTCACTGGATTATGACATACAAATTTGTATTTTTGAAGAAGCCTTAGAGTAAGTGTTCATTTAGGGGCATGTTTGCTTCTTTGAAGAGCTGGATGTAGTAACAGCAATCTCAGTCAATTCTTAGAGAACATTGTTTTTTCATTATCATTAAAGTTGTATTTACCTAATCTCCATGAGATGATTGTTTGGGCAAGGCTGAAGGGAAAAATAAAACTTATAAACATGATGCCTCTCTCAGCCATGGAATGACAATCTTCTTGCAGAACTTATTGTTTGTTGTTTGGGCTGGTGGAAGGCATCCATTCCAGACAGCAGGGATTGGTGAGCTGGACAAACTCTAAGTTATCTCCAATGATCATTTCCAGTTTTTCCAAATATCATTTGTTTGGAACATGTCTTTTTTCTTTTCCTTTAACTTTTTTTTTTAGTATTAATATTTCTCTATATTGAACACAAAGTTTCTGACTTTGGGACTTGTCATTTTGACATCTGAGACAGGAAGGAAACTGTGAACACTTTCTTGGAACTCTTGCCTCTTCCTCCATGACAACTTCTCCTCAAATGTATTTACTTTCAGGGACAGCATTTGAATAGCCATATACTGCAAGTCTGAAATAAAAATGCACTTAGTAATAAAGAGTGGCTGAGTTTATTTGAGGGCCAGCTCTGCATCTGACACAAGAAGAGTTGGAATTTGCTTCCTCCACTCCGATATCCAGGGACCTGGACCAGCGAGAAGCAGGCCCCAGCTATCTGGGCACATTCCTAACTCAATGTGACAAATGTCTGTACAATAGGCTGACTCTGAAGTTGTTGGATCTTTAATGCCCAGCTCTCAAAGCCAAACAGTCACATCATAGATGTTGAAGTTAGTTTACATTTCATAGAGGTTTCAATATTCCCCAGTTATTGCCAGTGTCTATAGAGATTCTGAAATAAGCAAAGCATGTGTGTGCATATGTGTGTGTACATATGGGCATTCATGTGTGTATATATACATATTTAAACATATCTATACATGTGTAGATATCTGTGTGTGCACTTATAAAGCCATGTTTGTACATATATGTCTGTGTGTGTGTAAAATTGTATGTGTACATTTAACAGAAATCAAATGCTTGTTTGGTGAACTTATTTGTTTCTTTTGTATTTCAATGCTGGAAAGAATATGTTTCCAATCGTGTGTGCAAAAAGACTTTGCACAGTCATAAACATATAACTGAGGCAAATGAATGGGATTGAGAAAACATATTGTCATCTTGGGATCAGGTGCTTTTGACATAAGAAGGCACAACATTCCACCAGTAAAACATGAATTCCATGCAGCTCTGTCACATCCCTGGATACAGTGCCCACATTCCCACTCTGGGCAAGAAGGCTGCAATGGGAATAGGAACCATTTTTCAGAAATCTGGAAAATGTTATGAAGTTTACATTGTCAGAAGAAAACCACACAAATAAATCTTGGGAAAATCTAGAGATCTGTTTGGAGCTCAAGATTTATCTAGTTTCTTAGGGTGGGATTTGAATAATTAACCAACTGCAGGACTAGGCAGCCTTGGTGGTCACTGGGAACCCTGGGACTGTGGGGAGGTAAGGGACAGATAAATCCCACAGCACATTTCCATTTATAGCTTTCCAGAGACTCATAAACCATTTTTTAAAATTATTTTGGCATATCTGGTCTTTGCAATTGCAATAATCTGGGTCCTACCATTTGCACAGTTGGCTTGGAAATAGAGACCTCAGTTGCATATTTCATTACATAGTGGTCTTCACAAATTACACTGCTGTCAGTTGAGGTTTTATTTGTGGGAGCTAACAGGCAGTGACCAAGAAGGGGCAAAGCAAGCCAAATTTTCCATCCAAATCTATTATTTAGCATCTAATACTGAGACATAAAGAAACTGAGGGGGGAGGGAAGGAAGATGAGATGATCTGGTGGAAAGCTGGTAAACTTGAGAGTGCTTGACAGGAGAACCTCAAATAAATCACCAGTGATCTGAACTTCACAACGAGACACTTTGGTTCCTAAAAACCTCAGTGGGGAGTGAGATACAGGGTAGAGAAGCCAAGCAGTTCTCAGGGAAATCAGTCCTTACACAAACCTCCATTCTCTGTACTACACAAATCAGCAATCCACAAATCTCTTATCTGTAAACTTGTCTCCTCACTGCCAAGTTACATGGGATCACACAGGGTGACAATTCTGGGTACATGGACCAGGCTGATGCTTCACAGCCCTGCTGCAGCCCATGCTGCCTCCAGGACCAGCCAATTGTAGAGCCATTGTCCTTAACTAAAGCACATGATTCTCAGTACAGAAACATATCAGTTCTATGAGTAGTGATCCCCACTACTAAAGCACAGAGAATTGTACAGCTTTGTATTTAATACAGAGATAGTAATAGTAATAATGTTAGCTAATATTTATGGAATTTTATATTCTCATGCCTGTGTAGGTAATATAAGTTGCTTCATTAAATACTCATAAAAATAATGTGATTTTCTAGAACCTCTCTTGAAGTTCTGAAAATAGTGTAAGGTCTTTATCTCTAGTGTGTAGCGCAAAATTGACCCTGCATTAGAGTGGTTTAATGAGGAAATGAACGCAAGACTACTGCTTTCCAATAAAACAACATGGACCACATATGTAATTCTAAATTTACTGGTAGCCATATTAAAAAAATAAAAACTAATTTTGATAGTGTATTTTTATTTGGTCCAATATCTAAAATATTATCAGTTCAACATGTAATTAACATATAAATAATAAAAGATACTTTGAATTCTTTTTTCTGTACTGTATTTACACATATTCATCTCAATTTAGATGGCACATTTCAAGGGCTGGATAGCTGGCCACTTTGGTGGTTGGATAGTGGATGACCCAGGTTCAGCTTCTCTGAGCCCTTTGTCCATAGCAAACTTCTAGCTCTCTAGAATTTACTTGTACCAGGATAAAAATCTAAAAGAACTTTTACAAAAAGTTTTCTTTATTTCCATTAATGACAACAATAATAGTAACAAAATAGACAGCAATTTTTAGAGTATATATCATTATAGATACTGTGCTAAGAGCTTTACGTGACAAATCTCAATGATTTGCCACCAAAATTTGATAGATAGCCACCATTATCATATTCTTTAGAGTTGAACAAGTTAAGATTTGAAGTAGTTTGTAGATGACTAAAGGTTATACAGCTAGTACATAGCAAGGCTGACTCTGAGTCTAGGCCACTTGATTTCAAACCCCCACAAAGGGACAAAGGAAGATAGGCTCATTGGTGATTCTTCAGGTCTTCATGATGTTATGTTGGATTTTGGGAGGCACAATACAAAAGGAATGAGAAATGCAGCTTAAGCATGCACTGAAGAGACAAGTACCTGTTAGCCAATAAATAATAAAACTAAAAAAATTGTTTATATAACTAAGAGAGAGAACTAAAGAAAAAATGAACATATGTTATGAGTAATAATTTCTAGCAGAATGTGTAGGTGAGATGGAAACTTGACAGGATTTGAAGTCAAGAAGCATGAATATCTCAGCTATAAGTGGAACCTAATCAACAAAACAAATAGGCAAGCAATATAAAACCAGAGACCTTGAAATTAAGAACAAACTGACAGTAACCAGAGGGGAGGTGGGAGGGGATAATGAGGGGAAAAGAGGGAGGGGTTGTCAAGGAACATGTATGAAGGACACATGGACAAAGCCAAAGGGGGTAGGTTTGAGGGTGGGAAGTGAGGATGGGTGGGGTGGGGGAGCATGGTGGGGTGAAAATGGGGACAACTGTACTTGAACAACAATAAAAAAAGTTGTTATGAACATCAAATGAGTATTGCTTATGTTTCTACTGAAAGCACAAACATACCAAATAGTAAAAGTTATCTCTCCACTTTCACTATTGGCTGAAATTATGAACAAGTTCAAAAGAAAGTACATATAATTCACAATTAACAAAATCAGAATATTTATTAAAATATACAGATTACTAAGAGCAACTCCTAACTATTTGAGGGTGGCATTAGAGGAAATATCTTAGCTGTTTACACAAAGAGATTTGAATTGGATACAATGATTTTTATCCCTATATGATTTGGGAACTGCACCCTCACACACTCTCACCCCAACCCCAATTCTGTGTATGCACTTTTAATTATGATTATATTTTAATGAAACAATGTTTGCCAAAACTTAGTCATCATTGTGCTATCTTCATGATTTTGCTTTATTTACTCTATTTATTAAAATTTATATTTTAAAAGAACTGAGCATCTTTTAATGAGGTTTTAGACAATTTACATATAACTTCACACATTAAAATAATTATGAGAACTGTTATGATCAGAGATATGATTGGATTAAATCTGCTACTTATTTCTTATTTGTTTTATTTGTATTTGTTCCTTTTTATATTTTATTTATATTTCTTACCTTTTTCCTCTTGCTTTCTTTTGGATTATCTTTCAATTTTATCTCCATTTTTGGCTTATTAACTATACAACTCTAATTTTTTTCAAAAGTTGCTTTAGGTTTTATAATATGCATCTTTAATTTTTCCAGGATCCCTACAAGTAATACATCACTTCATATATAATTTGAAAACAAATTAAACAACTCATTTTTTAAAAAAGTTTTCTTGTTTCCATAGTGACAATAATAACAGTTATAAGTAATAATAAGAGCAACAAAAATGACAGTAACAAATTGTTCCATTCTTTGTGATACTTTGTTTTGTACTGTTTACTTTCACATATATTACAAATCCCATAATACATTTGAGGAGACTTTACAATTTTTACACAAAAGGCAAAGAAAGTAAAGGCAAAAATTAATCAATGGGACTATATAAAATTAACACTTCTCTACAGCAAAACCAAAAAAACAAAAACAAAAACCCACCAACAAAACAAAAAGGCAACCAAATGAATAGTAAAGATATTTGTAAACAACAACTCTGGTAAGGGCTTAATATCAAATATATATAAAGAACCCAAATAACTCAACATCAAAAAATATATTATCCAATTAAAAATGGACAGATCAGCTGACTAGACACTTCTAAAAAGACATACAGATCACCAAGAGATATATGAAAATATGATCAACTTCACTAGCTATTAAGGAAATGAAAATCAAAACTACAATGAGATACCACCTCACACATGCTAGAATGACTATTATCAACAAGACAAATACTAACAAGTGTTGAAGTGGTTGTAGAGATAAAGGAAACCTCATTCACTGCTGGTGGGAATGTAAACTGGTACAGCCACTATGGAAAACAGTATGACAGTTCCTCAAAATATTAAGAATGAGTTACCTTATGACCCAGCAACTCTCTTTTGAGTAGCTACATGAAAATTTTGAAAACATTTATTCACAAAGATACATGCATCCTTATGTTCATTGCAGAATTATTCAAGGTAACCAAGACATGGGAAAAAACAAAATGTCTTTGATAGAGGGTTGGATAAAGAAGATATGGCACATATAGGCAATGGAATACTAATCAGCCATAAGAATAGATGAAATAGTGCCATTTGTGACAACATGGGTGGACCTTGAAAATATTATGCTAAGAAAAATTAGTCAGGTGGGAAAAGTGAAGAGCCATAAGATTTCACTCCTATGTGGGATATAAAACTGAAAGCAATAATACCCAGAAGAAATTTACTGGGTCATAATGTAACTCTATTCTTAATTTTTAAAGTGCTGGTGCTTTTCTATTGGCAGCAAATTCTCTCAGCTACTGTTTACCTGAAAATGGTTTCATTGCACCTTTAAACTTCACAAATAGATTTACACCAGATATGGTACTCTTACTATTTCTCCTCCACATGTCCTCTCAAAATAATTTTTCTTTACTCTAAACATCTTATATTATCTTTTGTATAATATTCTTATCTTTTCACCTTTATTAATATTTGCTCAGATATTGTTCTTACTGATGCTGTTGTGGGTTTTCTGCAATTTTGTTCCCTTTGGTTCACTACTTTTTAATTTTATTTTAAACCTCATAGTATACTCTTCCCTTTTCTTACTCCATTTTGCCATCACCCTTTCCTGTTTCCCTTGTAATTTAAATTTTATTTTATCCCTTGCTTTGCCTTGTTTCTATTCCCTACTCTTTTTATTTGTCCTCCCTCTTCACACAAAATATCATTTTTCTATCCTTTGGTCATCTAATATTCCCCTTTTCCTATCTTATAATATTCTTAATCTCTCTCCAACTTTATTAATCTTTGCTGAATTGCTGTTGATATCATTGAAGAGGTACTGTGTATTTTTTTCTGACATGGGTTTGGCTTTCTGGGTAATATGACTTTGTTAACCAGCACCTGTGCAACAGCATAAGAGATGTGTTGGGGTTGTGACTTTGAATTAGCCAGGAGGATATTGGTGGGGAGGGGAAAACTCGCCAACAAATGAGCAACCAACAAGAAAAACCCAAGTACAACAAGACAGCCAACATAAACTGAATAAAGAGCAGCCCTAGAGCATCCAGATCAGAAGGTCAAAAAGACTGAGACTGCACCCCTGAGTCCCACAGAACTCCTACCATAGAAGTCCACCCCATGGAGACAGGCAGGCAAAACAGAGCAACCTGAGATGAAGAAACCAACAAAAAGAGTTACCTAAAATGGGGAGACAAAGAAATAACACTCAATTGAAAGGAAAGGACAAATCCCCAGAAAAAGAGCTAAATGAATTTGAGACAAGCAATCAATCATACATAGAATTCAAAATAATATTTATGAGGATGCACATGAGCTCAGTGACAACTACAAGGAACTTTATGGGAGTTACAAGGAACTTGGTGTAACTACAGCAGCATAAAAAAATGACATGGAAACTATGAATAAGATCCAGGAAGATTAAGTTCCATGCAAGCAAAATAAAACCAGAGATATTGAAATAAAGAGCAATCTGACAGTTACCAGCGAGGAGGAGGGAGAGGGATAATAGAGGATAATGAGGGGATAATCAAGGAACATGTATGAAGGGCACATAGACAAAGTCAAAGGGAGTGGTTTCAAGGGTAGGAGGTGTGAATGGGTGGGGCAGGGGGTATGGTGGGGTGAAAGTGGGGACAATTGTACTTGAATAACAATAAAAAAGAAAGAAAAAGAAAATAAATTATTTGAAAGCATTTTATATTGCCAATAAAAAACCTAGAATAAAAAAAAGTCCAGAAAGAAATGAAGAATACAATATCTGATATGAAAAATAAACTAGAAGGAATTAAAAGCAGGCTAGATGGAACAGAGGGCTGAATCGGCAAGCTGAAAGACAAGGCAGAAAGGAATACCCAGTCAGAGAAACAATGTGAAAAAAGACTCAAAAGAATGATGATAGTTTAAAAATTTCAAGACAACATGAAACATGACAACATTCACATCATAGGAATATCAGAAGGAGATGAAAAGGAGCAAGGGATGGAAAGCCTGTTTGATAATGTAATGACAGAAAACTTTAGCTTGCTTAGGAAAAAAGTCATGCAAGCTCAGGAAGCACAGTCAAGATGACCCCAAAGGGGCCTTCTCCAAGGCATATCATAATTAAAACAGCAAACATTAAAGACAAAGAAAGAATCTTAAAGGCAGCAAGGGAGAAACAGGAAGTAACATACAAGGGAGCCCTGATAAAGCTAGTACCTGACTTCTCAACAGACACACTACAAACCAAGAAACATTGGCACAAATATTCCAAATAATGAAAAGCAAGGACCTACAACCAAGACGACTTGATCTAAAAAGGCTCTCATTTAAAATGGAAAGTGAAATGAAGAGTTTCCCAGACAAAAGAAGGCTAAAAGAATACATCTCCAAGCCAGCACAGCAGGAGAGGCTAAAGATACTGCTATAAAAAAAGAGAAGAAAGAGAGAATGGGAGAGAGGAGCACAAGTACAGGAATAAATTGCAATTAATAAGTACCTATCAATAATAACCTTACATGTAAATGGGTTAAATGCTCCAATCAAAAGGCAAAAGGAAGCTGAATAGATAAAAAAAAAAAACTACGACCTGCATATATGTTATCTACAAGAGAACCACCTCAGAGCAAAAGATCTACACATATTGAAAGTGAAGGGATGGAAAAAATATTACAAGTAAACATACCCAAAAAGAAAACTGGGGTAGCAATATTTATACCAAGTAAAATAGACTTCAAAACAAAATCCATAACAAGGGACAGAGAAGGTCATCATATAATACTTAAGGAAATAGTCAACAGGAATATATAACACTTGTGAACATATATGCACCCAACATAGGAGCACATAAATATATAAAGAAAATCTTGGAAGACTTCAAGAAAGATATTCACAATAGCATAAACATCATAGGGGATCTTAACACTCCACTGTGAACAATGGCTAGATCTTCCAAACAAAAAATCAACAAGATATTGCAGCACTGAATGACACACTAGGTCAAATGGACTTAATTGGTATATAGAGAATGTTTCACCCCAAACAAGCAAAATATACGTTCTTTTCAGATACATGTGGAATATTTCAAAGAGGGACCACATGGTAGGCCACAAAATAAGCCTAAACAAATGAAAGAAAATTGAAATCATATCAAGCATGTGCTCAGATCACAATGGATGGAAACTACAAAGCAACCTCAAGGAAAAAAACTCAAAAATATTCAAATAAATGAAGACTGAATAACATGTCATTAAATAATGAGTGGATCAACAATTAGATCAAGGAAGAAACCTAAACTTTCTGGAACAAATGAAAATGAACACACAACTGAAAACAGGACACAGCGATTTTGAAAGAAAACTTCATGGTAATACAGGCTTACCTAAAGAAGAAAAATCTTATGTTATTTGTCATTTTTAATGATTTTATCTATTTATTTATTTTTAGAGAGAGGGGAAGGGAAGGAGAAAGAGAGGGAGAGAAACATCAATGTGCGATTACCTCTCAAGCACCGCCTACTGGGACCTGCCTGGGAAAAGAACGGGCAACCCTTTGGTTTGCAGGCCCACACGCAATCCGCTGAGCTACACCAGCCATGGCCTGGTATTTGTCTTTCACTGTCTGGCTTATTTCAGACAGTACCATCCATAATGTTCTCTAGTACCATCCATGCTGTTGCGAAGAGTAGAATCTCCTTTTTCCTTTCTGCTGCATAGTATTCCATTGTATAAATGTACCACAGTTTCTTGATCCACTCATTTACTGGTGGATACTTAGGTTGCTTCTAGCACTTGGCTATTGTAAACTGTGTTGCTATGGACACTGGAGTGCATAGGTTCTTATGAATTGGTGTTTCAGGATTCTTAGTGTAAAACCCAAGCAGTAGAATTGCTGGGTCAAAAGGAAGTTTCTTTTTTAGTTTTTTGAGGGAATTCCATACTGTTTTCCACAATGGCTGCACCAGTCTGCATTCTCACCAACAATAAGTGGAACTTAACCAATAAAACACATGAATAAGCAAAATATAGCCAGAGACATTGAAATAAAGAACAAAATGACAGTGACCAGAGGGGAGGGAGAAGGGAAACAATGAGCAAAAGAAGGGGAACAGTCATCAAGGAACATGTATAAAGGACCCATGGACAAAGTCAAAGTGGGGAAGGATTGAGGGTGGGAAGTGGGGGTAGGTGGGGCAGGGGAAAGTGATGGCAGGAAAATGGAGACAACTGTGGTGGATTCTGGCCACTAGAATCCGTGTTGACCATGATTGAATGTGTAAATAATCTCACACAGAAACATGCAGGAATAGAGAACTGGGACCACGTGTCCCCTCCATTATGATCTTGGAGAGGCCCCAAGCCTTGGGTCCAGGGGTTTTTATTGCTGTTCTCCAGGACATTACCTCAGAATGGTATTCATTAACCATGCATAGATTATAGATTCGCTTTAGGTGGTAGACAGCCTGGAAGGTACATCAAAAGGGTTATGCAAAGACAAGAGGTATGGCTGAACTTTGAAAGGATTAGCATTGGTCTAAGAAAGCTAGTTAAGCATTAGCATTTGTTCTTTTGATCCAGGGAGAGAGAGGTTTCTTAGCAAGAGCAAGGTTTTATTTTATTTTATTTTTTTAAAGATTTTATTTATTTATTCTAGAGAGAGGGGAAGGGAGGGAGACAGAGAGAGAGAGAGAGAAACAGCAATGTATGGCCGCCCCTCACATGGCCCTCACTGGGGACCCAGCCCGCAACCCAGGTATGTGCCCTGACGGGGAATCAAACCGGGACCCTCTGGTTCCCAGCCCGCGCTCAATCCACTGAGCTACACCAGCCAGGGCGCAAAGTTTTATTTTAAATCTAAGGAACATGTCAGTCTGATTTCCCCACAGGAAATTCTGCTTCCACGAACATGGGTCCATGCATGCCGGCTTATGTTCCACAAGAGACTTTGCTGCTTGACACGCGTGAAAACATAGGGCTACAATTCCCCTGTGGATATATGAATTTCCCTTAGACAACTGTACTAGAAAAACAATAAAAGAAATAATTATACACTACAAAAATGACAATTTGAGGGATTTTTATGGTGATGAAAATGTTTTGTATCTTTACTATATTGATGTCAACATCCACATTGTGATACCACCCATGGTTGTGCAAAATGTTATTGTTGGGGAAAATGTGGTTAGAATTTATTGGATCTCACTATCATTTCTATTACTGCATGTAAATCTATAATTAAATCAAATTATGTTTTTAAAAAATATAGAAAAATCTCAAATAAGCAACCTAACCCTACATGTATAGGAATTAGAGAAGCAACAACCCACAACACTGGGAGCAAGAAGAAGGAAGGAAATAATCAAGACGAGAGCAGAATTAAATGGCATATAGCCAAAATGAAAATTTTAAATAATCAATAAATCCAGGAGATGATTCTTTGTAAAAATAAACTGATTTGACAAATGTTTAACCAAACTAATCAAGAAAAAAAATAAAAAGAGGACCCCGGTAATTAATACCAGAAATTAAAAAGGCATCCAAATTGGAAAGAAGGACGTAAAACTGTCATTATTTGCAGATGACATAGTAGTGTACATAGAAAATCCTATAGACTCCACTCAAAAATTACTTGACCTAAAAACTGAATTTGGCAAAGTAGCAGGATAAAAAGTTAATGCTCAGAAATCAGACCTAAGTGCCCATCTACAAATGAGTAGATCAAGAAACTATGGTACATTTACACAATGGAATTCTACGCAGCAGAAAAGGAGCTTATACCTTTTGCAACAGCATGGATGGAACTGGAGAGCATTATGCTAAGTGAAGTAAGCCAGGCAGTGAGGGACAAATACCATATGATCTCACCTTTAATTGGAACAAAATCAACAAAAGCAGAAACCAAGCAAAACATAACCAGAGACATTGAAATTAAGAACAATCTAACAATAGCCGGGGGGAAGGGGGAGGGGACAACGTTTACAGGAACCACTATAGAGGACACATGGACAGAACCATAGGGGAGGAGGGAGGCAGGGAAGGGAGGTGGGGTTGGAGGGGGTGGGGGGAAGGGAGGGAAGAGGATGCAGACAACTGTCATTGAACAACAATAAAGTAATTGTTTAAAAAAAAGTTAATTCTCAGAAATCAAAGTCAATTTTGTTTTTATTTTGTTTTTTAATCATTTTTATTGTTCAAATGCAATTGTCTCCATTTTCCCACCACCACGTTTCCCACCTCACCTCCTCTATTCATTTTTCTTTTATCTATTTAGTGCTTTATTAATACTGGCTCCTTCATTGTTGATGGTGTGATTGAGGATGGAGGTTAATTTTGTGGGTCTAGGTTTGTTTTCTGGGCTGTTTGGTTTTGTTCTGGTAACCCTGTACAACAGCATACAAAATATGGAGGACAGAGAGACTAAACGAAAGAAAGAAAGGCCAACTAAAAGAAAGGACACACAAAAGAATGATGCTACAACAACCAAAACCCAATTATATCAAGAAGTTCACATAAATGTCATAAAGGGCATTCCCAGAGTATCGGGTTTATGAAATCCAGGATACTGCATCACTGAATCCCACAGGTCTCCTATCACAGATGGTCACACCATGAAGACAGGGAATCAAAGCATATCTTGAAGGAACAGAAACAAACAAGAAGAATCATCTAAAATTGGGGGGAAAAGAAACCATCCACACTCAGAAGACAAAGAAACAATCCCCAAATGAAAAGAAATGAGGAAGCCCCAGAAAGAATGATAAATGAAACAGAGGCAAGTCAACTATCAAATATTAAGTTCAAAGCATTGGTTATCAGGAAGCTCAATGAGTTCACAGAGAATTACCAGAAACTACAGGTAAACTACAATGAACTCACTGAAAACTATATCAACACGAAAAAGGAAATAGAAATTATCAACAACGGCCAAGAGGAAATAAAGAATACAATTTCTGAACTGAAGAACACAGTAGAAGGAATGAAAAGCAGGCTCAATAACGCAGGGGATCAGATCAGCGATCTGGAGGACATGGTAGAAAAAAACACCCAGAAAGAGCAAGAAAATGAAACAAGGCTAAGAAAGAATGAAAAGGGATTAAGGGAAATGCAGGAAAATATGAAATGTAATAATATATATATAATAGGGATAGTAGAAGAAGGAGAGTAAGGGATAAAAAATGTGGTTGAAAAAATAATGTTGGAAAAGTTCCCTAGTCTGATGACAGAAGAAGTCACACAAATACAGGAAACACAGAGAGTGCCAATCGAAAGGAAGCCTAAGAAGCCCACCTCAAGACACATCATAGTTAAATGGCAAAATTCCAAGACAAAGAGACGATCTTAAAGGCAGCAAGAGAGAAACAGGCAATAACATACAAAGGAGCCCCGATAAAGTCAACAACCAACTTATCAATGAAAACGCTCCAAGCAAGAAGAGGATGGCAAGAAATATTCCAAGTAATGAGAACCAGAGGCCTGCAACCAAGGCTACTTTACACAGCAAGGCTCTCAATCAAGATAGAAGGCCAAATAAGGAGCTTCCCAGACAAAAGAAGTCTAAAAGAGTACACCTACATCAAACCAGCTCTGCAAGAGATGCTAAAGAGACTGCTTTAAGGAAAGGAAGCAAAAGACAGAGAGAGAGGAACACAAGTACAAAAAAATGTCAATGAATAAGTACCTATCAATAATAACCTTAAATGTAAATGGATTAAATGCTCCAATCAAAAGTCATAGAATAGCTGAATGGATAAGAAAACATGACCCACACATATGCTGCCTACAAGAGACCCACCTCAGGACAAAAGACTTAAACAAACTGAAAGTGAAGGGCTGGAAACAAGTTTTCCAAGAAAATGTACAAGAAAAAAAAAACGGGGTAGCAATACTAATATCAGACAAAATAGACTTCAAAAAAAAGCGATAAAGAGAGATCCAGAAGGACACTTCATAATACTCAAGGGAAGAATCCACCAAGAAAACATAAACATTGTAAATATATATGCACCCAACATAGGAGCACACAAATACATAAAGAAAATCTTGGAGGACTTCAAGAAAGATATTGACAGCAACACAATTATCATAAGGGATTTAACACCCCACTGTCAAAAATGGAGAGATCTTCCAAATAAAATATCAACAAAGATATTGTGGCCTTGAACAATGCCCTAGATGAAATGGACTTAACTGATATATACAGAGTCTTTCACCCAAAAGAAGCTAAATATATATTCTTTTCAAATACACATAGAACATTTTCAAAGATAGACAACATGATAGGACACAAAACAAGCCTAACCAAATTCAAGAAAATTGAAATCATATCAAGTATTTTCTCTGACCACAGGGACTAAAATTAGAAACCAAGCCCAAGGAAAGAACCTCCAAACACTCAAAATCATGGAGATTGAATAGCATGCTATTAAACAATGAGTGGGTCAAGAATGAGATTAGGAAAGAAATAAAAAAAGTTTCTCAAAATACATGAAAATGAACTCACAGAGAATCTAAAATTTATGGAACACAGTGAAGGCAGTCCTGAGAGTGAAGTCCATAGCGATACAGGCCTACCTAAAAAAGATAGAAACATCTGAAACACACAACCTAACCCTGCACCTACAAGAACTCGAGGAACAATAACAAAGACAACCCAGAGCAAGTAGAAGGAAGGAAATAACCAAGATCAGAGCAGAATTCAATGACATAGAGACTAAAAACACAATTCTAAGAATCAATGAGTCCAGAAGATGGTCTTTGAAAAGATAAACAAAATTGACAAGACTTTAAGCAGGTTCATCAAGAAAAAAAGAGAGAAGACCCAAATAAACTCAATTAGAAATGAAAGAGGAGATATTACAACTGACGCCACAGAAATACAAAGGATTGTAAGAAACTACTACAAAGAACTGTATGCTAAGACATTTGAAAACCTAGATGAAATGAACAAATTCTAGAAAAATATAATCTTCCAAAACTCAATAAAGAAGAAGCAGAAAGCCTGAACCATCCAATAACAGCAGACAAAATTGAAGCATTAATCAAAACACTCCCAAAACAAAAAAAAGCCCTGGACCAGATGGTTTCACAGGAGAATTCTACAGAGTATTTAAGGAAGAGCTAACCCCTATCCTTCACAGACTATTTCAGATAATATAAAATGATAGAAGACTCCCAAACTCTTTTTATGAAGCCAGCATCATCCTAATCCCAAAACCAGACAAAGACACAACAAAGAAAGAAAACTTCAGGCCAATATCGCTGATGAACATAGATGCTAAAATCCTCAATAAATATTGGTAAACTGCATCCAGCAATACACTGAAAAGATCATACACCATGACCAAGTGGGATTCATCCCAGGGATGCAAGGATGGTACAATATTCACAAATCAATAAACATAATACATCACATAAACAAAAGCAAAGACAAAAATCACAGGATCATATCAATAGATGCAGAAAAATCATTTGATAAGGTACAGCACCAATTTATGATAAAAACACTCAGCAAAGTGAGAAGAGAGGGAGCATTCCTCAATATAATAAAAGCCATATATGAGAAACCTACAGCCAACATCATACTCAATGGGCAAAAGCTAAAATCTTTCCCCCTAAGATCAGGAAAAAGACAAGGTTGTCCACTGTCACCTCTTCTGTTCAAAATATTGGAAGCTTTAGCTACAGCAATCAGACAGGAAGAGGAAATAAAAGGCATCCAAATAGGAAAGGAGGAAACAAAACTGTCATTGTTTGCAGATGACATGATAGAGTACATAAAAAATTCTATAGACTCCGCTAAAAAGCTACTGGACCTAAAAAATGAATCTGGCAAAACCGCGGGATACAAAGTCAATATCCAGAAGTCAAAATCATTTTTGTATACGAAGAATGAAATATCAGAAGCAGAAATCAGGAAAAAAAATCCCATTTGATATAGAAATAAAAAAATAAAATAAAATACCTAGGAATAAACCTAACCAAGGAGGTAAAAGACCTATATTCAGAAAGCTATGCAACACTGAAGAAAGAAATCATGGAAGACACAAACAAATCGAAACATATACCATACTCATGGACTGGAAGAATCAACATCATTAAAATGCCCATACTACCAAGGGAATTTATAGATTCAATGCAATCCCTGTCAAAGTACCAATGGATATTTCACAGATATAGAACAAACACTTCAAACATTTATATGGAACCATAAATGACCCCAAATACCTGCTGCAAGTTTGAGAAAGAAAAGCAAAGTAGGAGGGATCATAATACCTAATATCAAACTGTATTACAAGGCCACTGTAATCAAAACAGTCTGGCACTGGCATAAAAATAGACAGATAGACCAATGGAACAGAATAGAAAGCTCAGAAATAAATCCAAGTCGCTATGGCCAATTAATCTTCAACAATGGAGCAGCAGCACAAAATTGAGTAAAAATACTCTCTTCAACCAATGGTGTTCGGAGATCTGGACAGCTACATGCAAAAAAAAAGAAATGAAATTCGAGAAGCAACTTAAACTATACACAAAATAAACTCAAGGTGGATTAAAAATTTAAATATAAGTTGTGACACCATAAAAGTCCTTGAGGAAAACATCGGTAGGAAAATCTCAGACATTCCATGAAGCAACATCTTCATTGATATGTCCCCTAGAGCAAGGAACATAAAGGAAAGAATAAACAAATGGGGTCTTATCAAAGTAAAAAGCTTCTGCACGGCTAAAGAAAACAGTATGAAAATAAAAAGAGAACCAACCATATGGGAAAACAGATTTGCCAATGATAACGCAGACAAGGGTTTGATTTCCAAAATATATAAAGAACTCATACGACTCCACTCCAGGAAGACAAAAAAAAATTAAAAAATGGACAAAAGACTTAAACAGGCACTTCTCCAAGGAGGACTTACAGAGGTCCCAGAGACATATGAAAGGATGCTCAGCATCACTACCCATCAGAAAGATGTAAATTAAAACCACGATGAGATACCACCTCACAGCAGTCAGAATGGCCATCATAAACAAAGTAGCAGATAGGTGTTGGAGATGATGTGGAGATAAAGGAGCCCTAGTACACTGTTGGTGGGAATGCAGACTGGGAAAACCACTGTGCAAAACAGTATGGGATTTTCGCAGAAAACTAAAAATGGATCTGCCTTTTGACTGAGCAATTCCACTGCTGGGATTATACCCTAAGAGCCCTGAAACACCAGTCCAAAATAACCTATGCACCCCAATGTTCATAGCAGCACAATTTGCAATACCAAGTGCTGGAACCAACCTAAGTGCCCATCAGCAAATGAGTGGATCAAGTAACTATGGTACATTTACACAATGGAATTCTATGCAGCAGAGGGAAACAAGTATTTTATACCCTTTGCGACAGCATGTATGGAACTGGAGAGCATTATGCTAAGCAAAGTAAGCCAGGCGGTGAAGGACAGATACCATATGATCTCACCTTTAACTGGAACATAACCAACAAAGGAAAAAAACAATCAAAATATTACCAGACATCGAAATCATGAACAATCTAACAATACCAGAGGAGAGGGGGGAGGGGGTTATGGGGAGAAGGGTATTCAGGAACCACTATAGAGGACACATGGACAAAACCAAGGAGAAGTGTGAAAGCAATGGAGGAAGGTGGGTTTGGCTGGGGTTGTGGGGAGTGGTGGGGAGAAAATGCAGAAAAGTGTAATTGAACAATAATAAAGTAATTTAAATAAAGAAATAAATGAAACTGAATAAGGCAAACCATCAAACATTGATTTCAAAATAATGTTAATAAGGGAGCTCAATAAACTCAGTGATAACTGTGAAGAAATCCAGGGAAACTACAAGGAATTTACTGCAACCATATAAGCATGAAAAGGGACATAGAAATTATCAATAGGAGCCAGGACAACAGAAGAAATACAATATTCAAAATAAAGAACACAGTAGAAGGAATAATAGTTGGCTAGATGAAGCCACATTATCAAATCAGTGAGCTGGAGGACAACATAGAAAAAATTTTCCAGGCAGAGCAACAAAGTGAAAACACTCAAAAGGAACAAAAAGTATTTAAGGAACATGCAGAAAACATAAATCATAGTAATATCTGTATCATAATGGTACCAGAAGGAGAAGAAGAGGAGCAAGGGATAGAAAACCGGTTTGAAAAAGTTATTACTGAAAACTTCCGTAACTTGATGAGAGAAAAAGTCACATATCGCCAGGAAACACAGGATGTCTCAATGAATATGAGCTCAAAGAGGCTCACTCCAACACACATCATAATTAAAATGGCAAAATTTAAAGACAAAAAGGTAATCTTAAAGGTATCAAGAACAAAACAGCTAGTAACATACATGGGAACTCCAATAAGGCTATCAGCTGATTACTTAACAGAAACACTGCAGCCAGAAGTGAATAGTAAGAAATATGCCAAGTAATGAAAAGCAAAGGCTTACAACCAAGGCAACTGTACCTAGTAAGGCTTTCATTAAATGGAAGGAGAAATAAAGTGTTTCCAGGCAATAAAAAATGGCTACAATATTACAAATCCACCAAACCAGAACTGCAAGAGATGCCAAAGGGACTGCTTTAAAAAGATGAAAGAGAAGGAGAAAAAGGAGAAGAAGAAGAAGGAGGAGGAGGAGGGGAATAAAAGAGAAGAAGAAGGAGGAAGAGGAGGGGGAGAAGAGGAAGAAGAGAGACAGGAACACAGGTAAAAAAGGGAAAATAGCAATGAATACATACCTATCAATAATAACTTTAAACGTGAATGGATTCAATGGTCCAATCAAAAGCTGTAGGGTAGCAGAATGGATAAGTCAACAAGACTCATATACGCAGTCTAAAAGAGACACACCTCAGAACAAAAGATCCAAACAGACTGAAAGTGAAGGGATGGAAATACGTATTCCAAATAAACACACAAGAACAAATAAGTTGAGATAGCAGTACTTCTATGAGGCAGAATAGATTTGAATAGATATTCCATAAAAACTGATAAAGAAGGGCACTTCATAATACTCAAGAGAAGAATCTATCAAGAAGATATAACCCGTGTAAACAAATAATGACCCAACATAGGAGAACCCAAGTATAAAAAAAATCTTCAAAGATTCATAAAAGCTATCAACAGCAACACACTCATAATAGAGGATTTTAACACCCCATTGTCAACAATTGATAGACCATCCAAGCAAAGGACCAACAAGGATACTGTGAAATTTAAAAACATTCTAGATCAAATGGACTTAACTGATACATGCAGAACCTTTAATCCCAAAGAAGCAAAATATGCATTCTTCTTGAACGCACCTGGACATTTTCAGAGATAGACCATATTGTAGGTCAAAAAACAAGCCTCAACAAACTCAAAAAATTTAAAATCATATAAAACATCTTCTTAGATTACAATGGCTTGAACTAGAAACCAACTTTAAGGAAAAAAACTCAAAAACATTCAAAATTTTGATGACTGATTAACATGCTATTAAATAATTAATGGGTTAACAAAGATATCAAAGAAGAAATAAAAAAATTGTTGAAACAATGAAAATGAACACACAACAGCACAAAACCTATGGGACACAGCAAAGGCAGCATTGGAAGGGAAGTTCATAGCTATACAGGTCTACCTAAAAAGATGGAAAATTTTCAAATAAATGACCTAACCCAACATCTATAAAAACTAGAAGAACAACAACAAACAAAACCCAGAGCAAATACAAGGAAGGAAATAATCAAGATCAGAGCAGAATTAAATGACGTAGAAACTAAAAGAACAATTCAAAGGTAAAGGAAATTCATACATCCAGTTTGGGATTTGTAGCTCTTATGTTTTCACATCTAATAAGAGCACGGTCTCTTGTGAAACATAAAGTCAGCATGCAGGACCCACATGTGTGGTAATGGAATTTCCTGTAGGGAAATCAGGCTGACATGTTCCTTAGATTTAAAATAGAACCTTGCTATTGCTGAAACCTCTCTCTCCCTGGATCGAAAAGATTATGCTATGCATGTCTAGGTTCTTCCCAGCCAGTGTTTATGGTTCCTTTGAATTCAGCCCAAGCCTGTTGCCCTTCCATTTGTGTATTTCTCCTTTTGATGTACCTTCCTGGACCATCTACTGCCTAAGTCGAATCTACAATCTATGCATAGTTAATGAAGACCATTCTGATGCTCTGTACCCTAGATCATCAATAAAAACCCCTGGACTCAAGGCTCGGGGACCTCGCCCATACGATAAGGGAGGAGTCGCGTGGTTCTGGATTTCTCTAAGTCCTGTGTGTTTCTGTGTGAGCTTATTCACGCATTCAGTCACAACTATATGAATTCTGCTGGCCAGGATTCGCGACACAAAGGATCAAGAAATCTAGAAGCTGGTTCTCTGAAAGATAAACAAAATTGATAAGCCTTTAACCTGACTCATGAAGAGAAGGAGAGAGAAGGAAAGGAGAGAGAGAGAGAGAGAACTGAAATAAATAAAATCCCGGGGGCAGGGGAACAGGAGAAATTATAACTAAAACCTCAGAAATACAAAGAGTTGTAACAAATCACTACAAAAAGAGCAGAGGCAAGATGATGGAGGAATTAATGGAAACCACACTAACTTCTTCCCAGGACCAATCTGGAATTACAATTAAATTGTGGAGAAATCACCCAGAACAAACAACTGAACAATAGGTAGAGAGAAGCCTTATAACCATGGACACACAGAAGAATCATCATCAGCACTAACTGATTGGTGAGGAGTGTGGTGGAGACTCAAGAAGATTGGCTGAGCACCCAGAGATGGCAGCATAATTAAGCAACCAGTTGAATCCCCCTAAGAAGTGTGGGGTCTAAACCCTAATCTTGGATCCCCAGCCTAGAGCACCAGAGACCAAAAAGTACACATAAAACAGCCAGTGACAAAAAGCAGCAGGGTTGCTCTTTGCCAGAGCCAGATAACTGGAAACACACGGAGCCATTTAAAGTGCCATCACACAAATTGTTATTTGCAGCCAGTTACCCAGGGCTCTGGCAAAGTCAGGGAATTAGTGGCCTAGAGAGATCTGAGGAGGAATTGGGGACCAAAGCTTTGGGAAGAGAACTGAGAGAGTGGCCACCAGGTCCTGGTGTTGAGTCATCCCTCATATGGCTGAAGCAATCCTGCTCAGGAAGACCACTCCCCTCTCAGCATCAGCATCCTGAGGGGGAAAAAATAGTCCCAACCCCAGGAGGGCTTCTGCTCCACTCAATGGGGCTTAAACCTGACTGCTGAGTACAGACTGACTAGATTAACTACTAAAGAAGACAGCCAAAGACAGTAGATCCCTGGCAAAAGGGGAGGCATAGTGGACTAGAGACACTTGAGGAGACTCTAGAAAGAGACTTTGGGGAAAATACTGAGAGAGTAGCCACTAAAATCCTGGTGCTTAGTCATCCCGCACATGTCAGCAGCCATTCTGCTTAGGCAGATCACTCACCTCCAAGCAGGAGCAGCCTGCAGGGAAACAATAGCTCCAACACCAGGAGGGATTCTGACCAGCCCTATGGGGCTTAATCTTGACTGTTGAGTGTAGAGTGACTAGATTAACAACTGAAGGAGATAGCCACATACAGTAGATCCCTGGTAGTCTCAGAGCAGGCTGCCTAAATTGTGAGAGGGTCAACATCAGCCATAGTCAGAGGTGGATTCAGAAAGAAAAAAAGTGGTAAATAACAGAGGCTACCAAGACTAAATTTATGATGGCCTTCTCCATGATTGTGATATTTTCTATCCTCAATAGCTTTTTAACATTCATTTCTTATCCAGCAAGTTTGTGCATATTAAGTCACTAGAATTTATACTATAGTTTATTCTCTCCTTTCTTCTAAGAGTCTTATTCTCTTTACACCCTTATTAATACAGATTTATTTGCTGTTGATACTGAGATTGTGGGGGGCCAGATATTTTGGCAGATATGTGTGTGTCCCAGGGCTTTGTTGTTTTGTTCTGGGAGCACCTGCACAACAGCATACAATACATGGTGGACAGAGTGACCTTCAGTCAAATAGCTGGAGAGAAATATTCACCAAAGAATGACTCAACAATAATCAAATCACAATTACATCCAGAGAGTCAACATAAACAGCATAAAGGGCATCCCAAGAGCATCAAATTCAGGAAATCAAGGAGACCGCACCACTGAATCTCACAGTCCTCCTACCATAGAAATTCACATCACAAACTCAGGGAATCAAAGCAGATCAACTTAAGAAGCAGAAGAAAACAAGAAGAGTTTCACAAATAATGGGAAGACAAAGAAACTCCCTAATGAAAGGAAAGGAGTAATCTTCAGAAAGAATGCTAAATGAAAAGAGGCAAGTCAACTATCAGTAAAAACAATGGTAATAAGGAAACTCAATAAGCCCAGTGAGAATTACCAAAAACTACACAGAAGCTACAAGGAACTTATTCTGAATTATACCAGCATGAAAAAAAATATGAAGAAACTATCAACAAGAGCCAAGAGGAAATGAAGAATGTAATTTCTGAATTGAGGAGCATAGTAGAAGGAATCAAAAGCAGCCTACATGAAGCAGAAGATTGAATCAGTGAGCTGGAGGACAAGGTAGAAAAAACTCCCAGAAAGAGCAAGAAAAGTAAAAAAGACTCAAAAATAACAAAGAGGAGTTAAGGGAAATACAGGACAATATGAAACAAAATGTTATGCATATAATAGGGATATCAGAAGGGGAAGAGGAGTAGCAAGGGATAGAAAACCTGTTTGAAAAAGTAATGATCAAACACGTCCCTAATTTGATGAGAGAAAAAGTCACACAAATACAGGAAGAGAAGGTCTGAATCAAGAGGAACCTTAAGAGGCCACTTCAAGACACATCATACTTAAAACAGCAAAATTTGAAAACGAAAAGAGAATCTTAAAGGCAGCAACTGAGAAACAGGACGTAACACAAAAGGGAGCCCTGAAAAGGCTAGAAACTGACTTCTTAACAGAAAACTACAAGCCAGAAGGGATGGCAAGAAGTATTCCAAGTAATGAAAAGCAAAGGCCAGCAACCAAGACTAGTTCAACTAGTAAGACTCTCAATTAAAATAAAAGGTGAAATAAGGAGTTTCCCAGAGAAAATAAGACTGAAAGAATACACTGCCGCCAAACCAGCACAGCAATATATGCTAAAGAGACTGCTTTAAGAAAAAAAAAAGAGTGAGCAGAACACATGTACAAAGGGAGTAAAATGGTAATAAATGAGTACCTATCAATAATAACCTTAAATATAAATAGATTAAATACTCCAATCAGAAGACAAAGGGTAGCTGAATGGATATGAAAACATGACCCACACATATACTGCCTACAAGAGACCTACTTCAAGACAAAAGACCTACACAGACTGAAAGTAAAGGATTGAAAAAAATATTTCACACAAATGAAAAAGCCAGTGTAGCAATACCTATATCAGATAAAATAGACTTAAAAACAAAGGCCATAAAAAGACAGAGAGGACACTTCATAATTCAAAGGAACAATCCATCAAAAAGACATAAACATTGTAAATATATATGCACTCAACATAGGAGCACCCAAACACATAAGGAAATCTTTGGAGAACTTCAAAAAATATATAATCAGAAAGACACTTATTCTAGAGGATTTTAATACCCACTGCCAAAATGGATAGATCTTCCAAACAAAATATCAACGACATTATCGTGCCATTGAATAATGTCCTAGATCAAATGGATTCAACTGATGTATATAAATTTTCATCCAAAAGAAGCAAGATACACATTCTTTTCAAATGCACATGAAAGGTTTTGAAAGATAAAATACATGATAAGAAACAAAAGAGACCTCAATAAAAATTTAAATAATTTCAAACACTTTCTCTGATGACAAGGGCCTGCAACTAGAAAACAACCTAAAAAAAAACTCTAAAAATACTCAAACTCATGGATATTGAATAGCATGCTATTAAACAATGAATGGTTAATAATAAGAACAAAGAAGAAATAAAAAACTTCTGAAAACAAATGAAAATGAATACACAACAACCCAAAACTTATAGGACATACTGAAGGCAGTCCTGAGAGGGAAGTTGATAGTGATACAGTCCTACCTAAAAGGGATAGAAATATTTCAATAAACAACCTAACCCAAAACTGCAAGAACTGGAGGAACAACAATGAAGACATCACAGAGCAAGTAGAAGGAAGGAAGTAACCTAGATCAGAACAGAATTAAATGACATGGAGACCAAAAGCACAATTTTAAGGATTGAAAAATCCAGGAGCTGGTTCTTTGAAAAGATAAACAAAATCAACAAGCCTTTAAGCAGACTCATCAAGAAAAAAAGAGAAATGACCCAAATAAACACAATCAGGAATGAAAGAGGAGAGATTACAACTAATTCCACAGAAATACAAAGGATTGTAATAAATTATTACTAACAACTATATGATAGAAACTTGAAAATCAGGGTGAAATAGATAAATTTCTAGAAAAATATAATCTTCCAAAACTGAATGAAGAAGAAGAAAGCCTGAACAGCTCAATAACATTGATGAAATTGAAGCACTAATCAAAACACACCTGGCACACAAAAGCCCTGAACCAGTTTCACAGGAGAATTTCACAAAACATTTAAGGAAGAGGTAACGACTATCCTTATCAGGCTATACCCAAAATACAAGAAGAGAGAGTACTCCAAAACTCTTTTTATGAGACCAATATCCTAACCCAATACCAGATAAAGACAAAACAAAGAAAGAACACTACAGGCCAACATCACTGATGTACATAGACACTAAAATGCTCAACAAAACATTGGCAAGCTGCATCCATCAATACATCAAAAAGATCATTCACCATGATCAAGTGAGATTCATCCCCAGGATGCAAGGATAGTACAATATTCATAAATCAATAAACATAATAAATCACATAAACAAAAGGAAAGACAAAAAACACATGATCATATCAATAGATGAGGAAAAGCATTTGATAAGATACAGCATCCATTTATGATAAAAGCAAAGTGGGAACAGAGGGAGTATACCTCAACATAAAGGTCATATACAAGAGATGTACTGCTAACATCATACCCAAAGGGCAAAAACTAAAAGCATTCCCACTAAGGTCAGGAAAAAGACAAGGGTTGCACCCTTTCAAGAACACTGTTAACAGATGTGGCAAAAGATGTCAGTGAGGTAGGTGGGAACTGAACCCACTTGCTTGTGCACCCAACTGGGACATCTAGCCAATCTTCTAAAGAAGAGAGTGAACAGCCAATGCAATCCCAGCTTGTATGAAGTTTGAAAACCAAAGATTGCAGAGGACATTTAAAAACAGACAGTAAAGAGATTGCCTAGGTCTATGGGTAGGTCCCTGGGACCTGTGCCAGGACTCGGCTGCTGTGGCACCTAGGCCCAGTGCCAGGGACTGCATAATTCCTGCAGGAGATTTGGAGGAGAGCCTGATCAGAGATTGTAACTTCACAGCTCCCTCCCCTGCTAGAGCAGGGAAGCCAGTCCAGTACCAGTAGAGACCTGGATGCTTGAAGTTGCTGGGGAAATAAAGATGCAATGGGAGACACACAGAGGTGATGTTCCCTGGTTGGGACTGTGATCACTGGCTGGGAGAGTACCCGAGAAATTGGGGAGCCAGGTGATACCTGGAGAGGGGAGAACAGTTGGATCGCGACTGACCCTGGCCCAGATAGTCTGGGTACTTGTCAGAGAGTAGGGCTGTGTGAAATGCTTGGCACTTGATAAGAATGAACGTCAGCAACAAACGGGAATGTGCTCAGAAAAAAGGCTCTCAGCCACTGTGCAAGGAACTCTTGCATGCAGCAGCCTGGGCCTGCCAAGAGGGAGGAAAGGGGATATTATTTTCTCCAAACCAGGGGTACTCGGGGACTGAACAAAGTGGTGCAGCTGGGGCTCAGAGATGTAGTAGTCCTCAGAGAGGCTTAATTTAATAAGGCAACTAAACTACACTGAAGGGACTTAGCACAATCAGAGCTCAGGTCAACAAAAAGGAAGGAGGAAGGGTGCAGTTGTTCCCACTCGGTGTACCTCATGGATTAATTAAAGGGAGGCACAATAAGGTGGAGTAAAGACACCAGTCTTGTGCATATGGACAGTGCAGGCTGTACAGCACTTTGAGAGTTTGGGCTGGAGGCTGCATACTTCTGAATTTTGTAGCCCAGACCAAGCCACCAAAACAGAACCCCAGGAAAGGAAAAAAATACAAGTTCAACCCCCCGTCTACCTGCAACATCCAGGAAGACTAGCAGAACCAGCTCCCAAAGTGGATTTAAAGTCATCAAGAGGCTTTTTTTTTTCTTCCAAGTGTAAGACAATAAGACCTGTAAGTCAATAAGAGCTATAAAAGGACCGAGACAGGTGGAGACAGAGATCAGAGGGCTAACACCAGCAATTGAGACAAAATTCACTTTGCTATCCTAGAGAACTTGCATTTTATTCTTTACTTTTCATTTTTATTAGAATGATTTTTATTATGATTGTATTTTTTATTTTTCTTCCTTCCATTTACTTTGTTTTGTTTGTTTGATTTCATTGTTTGACTGTTTTTCTTTGCTATCACTTTCTTATTGCATTCTTTTTCTTTAATTTTTAAATAATTACTTTATTGTTGTTGAATAACAGTTATCTGCATCCTCTCCTCTCCCTTCCCCCACCCTCCTCCGCATCCCTCCTCCCCCTTCGCTCTGTCCATGTGTCCTCCAGAGTGGCTCCTGTAAACCCTTCTCCCCATTGTCCCCTCTCCCCTCCCCCCTCCCCCCTGGCCACTGTCAGACTGTTCTTACTTTCAATGTCTTTCGTTATGTTTTGCTTCCTTTCTGCTTTTGTTGATCACGTTCCAGTTAAAGGTGAGATCATATGGTATTTGTCCCTCACCGCCTGGCTTACTTCACTTAACATAATGCTCTCCAGTTCCATCCATGCTGTTGCAAAGGGTGTAAGTTCCTTCTTCCTTTCTGCTGCGTAGAATTCCATCGTGTAAATGTACCATAGTTTCTTGATCCATTCCTTTGTAGATGGGCACTTAGGTTGTTTCCAGCACTTGGTTATTGTGAATTGTGCCGTTATGAACATTGGAGTGCATAGGTCCTTTTGCATTGGTGTTTCAGGATTCTTAGGGTATAATCCCAGTAGTGGAATTGCTGGGACGAAAGGCAGTTCCATTTTTATTTTTCTGAGGAAGTTCCATACTGTTTTCCACAGTGGCTGCACCAGTCTGCATTCCCACCAACAGTGCAGTAGGGTTCCCTTTTCTCCACATCCCCTCCAACAGTTATCTGTTGCTTTGTTGATGATGGCCATTTTGACTGGTGTGAGGTGGTATCTCATTGTGGTTTTAACTGCATCTCTCTGATGGCTAATGATGTTGAGCATCTTTTCATGTGTCTCTGAGCCCTCTGTATGTCCTTTTTCGAGAAATGTCTGTTCATTTCTTTTGCCCAATTTTTAATTGGTTTTTTTTTGTCTTCCTGGAGTGGAGTTGTATGAGTTCTTTACATATTTTGGAAATCAAACCCTTGTCTGTCGTATCATAGGCAAATATGTTTTCCCATACTGTTGGTTCTCTTTTTATTTTAATATTGCTTTCTTTAGCCCCACAGAAGCTTTTTATTTTGATAAGATCCCATTTGTTTATTCTTTCCTTTATGTCCCTTGCTCTAGAGGACATATCATTGAATGTTGCTGGGTGGAATGTCTGAGATTTTCCTACCGATGTTTTCCTCTAGAACTTTTATGGTGTCACACCTTACATTTAAGTCTTTTATCCACCTTGAATTTATTTTTGTGTATGGTGTAAGTTGGTGCTCGAGCTTCATTTTTTTGCATGTACCCATCCAGATTTCCCAACACCATTTGTTGAAGAGGCTATTTTTGTTCCATTTCATGCTTCTGCCCCCTTTGTCAAAGATTAATTGCCTGTAGACACTTGGGTTTATTTCTGGGCTCTCTATTCTGTTCCATTGGTCTATCTGTCTGTTTTTATGCCAGTACCAAGCTGTTTTGATTATAGTGGCCTTGTAATATAGTTTGATATCAGGAATTGTGATCCCTCCTGCTTTGCTCTTCTTTCTCAAAATTGCAGCTGATATTCGGGGTCGTTTATAGTTCCATATAAAGTTTTGAAGTGTTTTTTCTATATCTGTGAAATATGCCATTGGTACTTTGATAGGGATTGCACTGAATCTATAAATTGTTTTGGGTAGTATGGACATTTTGATGATGTTGATTCTTCCAATTCATGAGCACGGTATATGTTTTCATTTGTTTGTGTCTTCCATGATTTCTTTCTTCAGTGTTGCGTAGTTTTCTGAGTACAGGTCTTTTACTTCCTTGGTTAGGTTTATTCCCAGGTATTTTTGTTGTTGTTGTTGTTGCTATATCAAATGGGATTTTTTTCCTGATTTCTGTTTCTGCTGTTTCACTGTTGGTATACAAAAATTCCTTTGATTTCTGGATATTGACTTTATATCCTGCTGCTTTGCTAAATTGAATTATTAGATTGAGTAGTTTTGGGGTGGAGTCTACAGGATTTTTTAAGTACACTATCATGTTGTCTGCAAACAACGACATTTTTGTTTCCTCCTTTCCAATTTGGATGCCTTTTATTCCCTTTTCTTGTCTGATTGCTTTGGCCAAAACTTCCAGTAGTATGTTGAATAGAAGTGGTGATAGTGGATATCCTTGTCTTGTTCCTGATCTTAATGGGAAAGATTTTCATTTTTGTCCATTGAGTATAATGTTGGCGGTAGGTTTCTCATACCTGGCCTTTATTAGGTTGAGGAATGCTCCCTCTATTCCCACTTTCCTAAGTGTTTTTATCATAAATGGGTGCTGTACCTTATCAAATACTTTTTCTGCATTTATTGATATGATCATGTGATTTTTGTCTTTGCGTTGGTTTATGCGATGTGTTACATTTATTGTTTTGCGAATGTTGTACCATCCTTGCATCCCTGGGATGAATCCCACTTGGTCGTGATGTATGATCTTTTTGATGTATTGCTGGATGTGGTTTGCCAATATTTTGTTGAGAATTTTAGCATCAATGTTCATCAGTGATATTGGTCTGAAGTTTTCTTTCTTTGTTGTGTCTTTTTCTGTTTTGGGATTAGGGTGTTGTTGGCTGCATAAAAAGAATTTGGGAGTCTTCCATCATTTTGGATTTTTTGGAATAGTCTGTGAAGGATAGGGGTTGGCTCTTCCTTAAATGCTTTGTAGAATTCTTCTGTGAAACCATCCAGTCCAGGGCTTTTGTGTGTTGAAGTTTTTTGATTACTGCTTTAATTTCATCCACTGCTATTGGTCGGTTCAGGCTTTCTGTTTCTTCCTTATTGAGTTTTGGAAGATTATATTTTTTTAAAACTTTGTCTATCTCTCCTAGGTTTTCATGTTTCTTGGCATACAGTTTTTCATAGTAGTGTCTTATAATTCTTTGTATTTCTGTGGCATCAGTTGTAATATCTCCTCTTTCATTTCTGATTGAGTTTATTTGGGTCCTCTCTCTTTTTTTCTTGATGGGCCTGCTTAAAGGCTTGTCTATTTTGTTTATCTTTTCAAAGAACCAGCTCCTGGATTCACTGATCCTTAGAATTGTTTTTTTAGTCTCTATGTTATTTAATTCTGCTCTGATCTTGGTTATTTCCTTCTTTCTACTTGCTCTGGGTTGTCTCTGTTATTGTTCCTCAAGTTCTTGTAGGCATAGGGTCAGGTTGTTTGTGTGAAATGTTTCCATTTTTTTTAGGTAGGCCTGTATCGCTATGAACTTCCCCCTCAGGACTGCCTTCACTGTGTTCCATAAGTTTTGAGTTGTTGTTAGTTCATTTTCATTTGTTTCAAGGAACTTTTTGATTTCTTCCCTAATCTCGTCCTTGACCCATTCATTGTTTAATAGCATGCTATTCAATCTCCATGATTTTGAGTGTTTGGGGTTTTTTTCCTTTGGGTTGGTTTCTAATTTCAGTCCCTTGTGGTCAGAGAAAATACTTGGTATGATTTCAATTTTCTTGAATTTGTTGAGGCTTGTTTTGTGTCCTATCATATGGTCTATTTTTGAAAATGTTCCATGTGCATTTGTAAAGAATATGTATTTAGCTTCTTTGGGGTGAAAGGCTCTGTATATATCAGTTAAGTCCATTTCTTCCAGGGCATTGTTCAATGCCACAATATCTTTGCATATATTTTGTTTTGAGGGTCTGTCCATTTTTGACAGTTTGGTGTTGAAGTCCCCTACTATAATTGTGTTGCTATCAATATCTTTCTTGAAGTCTTCCAAAATTTTCTTTATATATTTGGGTGCTCCTATTTTGGGTGCATATATATTTACAATATTTATGTCTTCTTGGTGGATTCTTCCCTTGAGTATTATGAAGTTCCTTCTGGGTCTCTCTTTATGGCCCTTTTTTCGAAGTCTATTTTGTCTGATATGAGTATTGCTACCCCAGCTCTTTTTTCCTATCCATTTGCTTGAAAAACTTGTTTCTAGCCCTTCACTTTCAATCTGTGTAGATCTTTTGTCCTGAGTTGGGTCTCTTGTAGGCAGCTTATGTGTGGGTCATGCTTTCTTTTCCATTCAGCTATTCTATGTCTTTTGATTGGAGCATTTAATCCATTTACGTTTAACGTTATTATTGATAGGTACTTACTCATTGTCTTTTTTCCCCTTCCTGTACTTCTCTCTCTCTCTCTTTTCCCTCTTTTCCTTAAAGCAGTCCCTTTAGCATCACTTGCAGAGCTGGTTTGGTGGATGTGTGTTCTTTTAGACTTCTTTTGTCTGGGAAGCTCCTTATTTGGCCATCTATCTTGATTGAGAGCCTTGCTGGGTACAGTAGCCTTGGTTGCAGGCCTTTGGTTCTCATTACTTGGAATATTTCTCGCCATTCTCTTCTGGGTTGGAGTGTTTCCATTGAGAAGTCAGCTGCTAACCTTATCGGGGCTCCCTTATATGTTACTTCCTGTCTCTGTCTCGCTTTCTGTAAGATTCTCCCTTTGTCTTGGAATTTTGCCATTTTAATTATGATCTGTCTTGAAGTGGCCCTGTTTGGGTTACTTTTCATTGGGACTCTCTGTGTTTCTTGAACCTGTGTGATTTTTTTCTCTCATCAGATTAGGGAAGTTTTCCATCATTACTTTTTCAAACATTTTTTCTATCCCTTGCCCTTCTTCTTCTCCTTCTGGTATCTCTATTATACGAATATTATTATGTTTCATGTTGTCCTGCATTTCCCTTAATACCTCTTCATTCTTTCTGAGTCTCTTTTACTGTTCCTGCTCTTTTTGTATGTTTTTTCTACCTTGTCTTCCAGCTCACTGATCCGATCCTCTGCTTCATCAAGCCTGCTTTTGATTCCTTCTATTGTGTTCTTCAGTTCAGATACTGTATTCTTCATTTCCACTTGGCCCTTTTGGATAGTTTCTATTTCCTTTTTCATGCTGACATAGTTTGCAGTGAGTTCATTGTAGTTTCCCTGTAGTTTCTGGAAATTCTCTGCAAGCTCATCAAGCTTCTTGAGCTTCATGATAACCAATGCTTTAAACTCAATATCTGATAGTTGACTTGCCTCTGTTTCATTTATCATTCTTTCTGGGTTCTCTTTCTTTCCTTTCATTTGGGGGTTTTTTCTTTGTCTTTCCATCATTTGTGAGACTCCTCTTACTATCCTCTGTTTCTTAAATTGATCTGTCAATTTCTCTAGAATAGCAAAGTTAATTTGTCTCACTTTCTCTGTTTTTTGGACTGAACCCTGTGCAGGACTGACTCTGATATTTTCACAGCTCCAGGTTTTAATGTCTCACCTGTAGGTAAAGAAGAGAGCGGGGTGAGGGGGAAAGAAAGAATAAAAAAAGGAGTGAAGGAATGGAGAAAGAATACTATAAGAAAAGGAAAGGAGGAAGGAGGAATAAAGTACAGATAAGGAAAGAATGGAAGGACGAATTAAAAGAATATTTTTTTTATTTTTTATAAGTTAAAAAATAAGAAAAATAAACAAAAAAAGTAAAAAAAAGAGAGAGAGAGAGAGAGAGATGAGGAGGAGGGGACTAGGAATACATCTGAATGTTCAAATTCCCCTGTAATCTTCTTGGTTGACCATCATGATATGTGCTGGAATACTGCTGGGTTTTCGCCCTGTTCCTCAGAAAATCAACCAGTGGGCAGGAGGAAGTGGACTCTGTTCCCTCTATCTCACCGCCATCTTCCAAAGCCCCTGTCTATGGCATTCTAATTTCTTTCACTTCACTCATGTGTTAATAACACACTATTCTTGGTCTTTTACATTTTATTCTTTTTATTAAGATTATATATTTCTTTTTTTTAAATAATTACTTTATTGTTTTTCAATTACAGTTGTCTGCATCCTCTCCCCTCCCCTCCCCCCAAACCCCCAACCCCACCTCCCTTCCTTGCCCCCCTCCTCCCCCTTGGTTCTATCCATGTGTCCTCTATAATGGTTCCTGAAAACCCTTCTCCCCATTGTCCCCTCCCACTTCCCCTCTGGCCACTGTCAGACTGTTGTTAATTTCAATGTCTCTGGTTATATTTTTCTCGTTTTTCTTTTGTTGATTATGTTCCAGTTAAAGGTGAGATCAGATCACATATTTCTTGTCATATTATTATTCCAATTCCCACACAGCACCCCTCCCTGGTCTTGGTCCATTTCATCATCTTCCTGAGCTTTATTACTGTTATGGTTAACTTTATTCTTTTGTAGACTATGTCAAATTTCTATCCCTTACTCTCACTATTATGTCACCATCTGACCTTGCATAAGTGCTCTGTTTTCTGGAGTCAGGTCACATTCTTTTACCCCTTGAATAAGAGTCTTATCTCTTTTTCACTGTTTATAAAAAGTGCCTGGTTAGGTGAAATATCACAATTATTGCTGTACTTCTTCAAAGGATTTCCTATCTCTTTTCTACTTGTTAGTGTTTTAAATCCCATAAAATACTCTCCACTGTCTTAATCCATTTTGCCTTAGCCCAGCCCCTGATCACATACAAAATAAGGTGGGAGTTGTGAATACCAGTAACCTCACTGGAGGAGAGAACCCACCAACAAAGGAGCAACCAACAGGTAAAACCCAAGTACAACAACAGAGTCCACACAAACGGAAGAAAGGGCAAACCTAGACCACCCAGACAAGGATATCAAAAAGACTACACCACTGAATCCCATGGAACTCATATCACAAATGTTCACCCTACCAACATAGTTGACAAAGTAAAGCATTGGGAATTGCAGAAACAAACAAAAAGAGTCACCTAAAATGGGGAGACAAAGAAAGAACCTACAGTTGAAAGGAATGGAAGACTCCCCACTAAAACAGATAAATGAATGGAGGCAAGCAAGCTATCAGACATAGAAATCAAAAGAATGGTGATAGGGATGCTCAAGGAACTCACAGACAACTTCAAGGAACTGAGCGAGAACTACAACAGTATGAAAAAGGAAATAGAAACTATAAAAAAGAACCAAGAAGAAATGAAGAATACAATCTTTGAAATAAAAAAACACAATAGAAGGAATTACAAGTGGGCTGGATGAAGCAGAGGACTGAATTAGTAAACTGGAAGACAAGGTAGAAAGAAACACCCAGGTAGAGCAGTTGTACAGAAAAGACTCAAAAAATATGCAGATAATTTAAGGAAACTGAAAGACAACATGAAACACAACAACATTCAAATCATAGGAATACCAGAAGAAGAAGAAAGGGAGCAAGGGATAGAAACTGTGTCTTAAAAAATAATGACAGAAAACTTTCAAAACTTGGAGAGGGAAAAAACACACAATTTCAGAGAGCACAGAGGGTTGCAATCAAGATGAACCTAAAGAAGCCTACTCCAAGACACATCATAATTAAAATGCCAAGATTTAAAGTTAAGAAAGAATATTAAAACAGCAAAGGAGAAACAAGAAGTAATATAAAAAGGAGACCCGATTAAGGCTAGCAGCTGATTTCTGAACAGAAAAACTATAAGCCAGGAGAGAATATTAAGATATAGTCTAAGTAATGAAAAGCAAAGGCCTGCAACTGAGACTACTCTACCCAACAATGCTCTCGATGGAAATGGAAGGTGAAATAAGTATTTTCCCAGACAAAAGAAGGCTGAAAGAATATATCTCCATCAAACCAGCACTGCAAGATATGCTAAAGGGACTGATTTAAGAAGAGGAAGAAAGAGTGAGAGAGAGAGTAACACAGGTACAAAGGAGGTAAAATGGAAATAAATAAGTACTTATCAATAATAATCTTTAATGTTAATGGATTAAATGCTCCAATCAAAACACATATGGTAGCTGAATGGATAAGAAAACATGGCATGCACATATGCTGCCTACAAGAGACCAACCTCAGGAAAAAAGACCTACGCGGATGGAGAGTGAAGGGTTCATTAAATTATTCCACACAAATAGACAGGAAAAAAAAGTTGAGTGGCAATACTTGTATCTGACAAAATAGACTTAAAAACAAAAGCCATAAAAATAGACACTGAAGGATACTTCATAATACTCAAACAAAGAATCCATGGAGAAGACATAAACATTGTAAATATATGTGCACCCCACATAGGAGCAACCAAACATATAAGAAAAATATTGGAGGACTTCAAGAAAGACGCAGACAGCATCACACTTATACTAGGAGATTCTAACACCACCCTGTCAAAACAGGATAGATTTTCCAAACAAAATATCAACAAGGATATCGTGGCATTGAACAATGCCCTAGATCAAAAGGACTGAACAGTGCTTTGGGACAATAAGGTCCCCGGGTCCAGCACGGGGACCAGGATGGCTGCAGGCCCAGGCCCAGCGCCCAGTAGGTCTGCCACAGGATTCTTGGGAGAGAGCCAGGTCCATGGCTTCCTCCCCTGCCAAACAAGGTTTGAGTAGTACCAGGATGGACATGGATGCTTGAAGTTGCTGGGGGGAAATAAGGATGAAATAGCAAATACACAGAGGTGGTGTGCTCCCACTGAGACTGTGGACACAGGCTGGGAAGAGTTGGGCCATGATGGACCCTAACCCAGATAGTCCCCGGTCAGGTTGGAGTTTTGGGCTGTATGAGAGGCCAAGCACTTGGTTGGAGACAGGCTTGAATAGGAGGAATTTTTCGAAAAGAAAAAGAAAAAAAAGAGGCACTCAGTGGCTGTTTAGGTGGCGCCGACGCAGCCTCTGCAGCCTCAGCTATGGGCCAACCTCTGCTGCCAAGACCACGGCTGTGTCCCTTCCCCTGGCCACAGTGGTGGAGAGTACCCAACCATGCCCACAACCCCAGTGGTGCGCTGGTGACCCAGCTGCCTGCCGCCACTGCTGCCCAGCGACTGCACACCTGCTGTAGGAGTAGAGGCTGAGTGTTGACACTCACAGCCCTGGGGGCAGAACATGCCTGACCCTGCCACCCCAGCCACTGCAGCAGCAGTAGCAACAGCAATAGAGGACAGGCATTCACACCTAAAGCCCTGGGGAGGTATGCACATGAACCCGCAGCACAGCAGCTGCCACTCCCAATCCAGCAACAGAGGCTGAGCACTCACACCCATAGCCCAGGGGATGGAGTGCACCTGACTGTGACAGGAATTCTTTTCATCCGCATGATAAAAACGTAACCCCTGGGAATTTCCACGTCTCGAGCCTGGCTCCATGAGAATCAACACTCCCGTGCGGGCTGGCTTAAAAATCATGCTCCTGGAAAAAAGAATTCCTTGAAGGTAAATTGGATTAACTTACTTTCTAAGACTCGTTAACTTGCTGGGACCCTTCCCCCGGAGCCAAGGGATTATGCTAATGGTTGCCCCGAACCCCTTGCATAGTTAATGAATAGCCATTCCCATTTTGCTGTGTCCTGAGCTTCCTAATAAAAACCCGGTTAAGCCACGCCTGTGGTCCTTTTCCTGAGATAGAGGAATTGATCCCGTGACACCGGGCTCTTTCTCCCAGTGTGTCTTGGTGTGAGATTTATTCACGCGATCAGCTATGGTCCCCCCCCATGGATTTTGCAGGTCGAAATCCGCATCACCTGACCCCACTGCCCATAGGCACCTCATGACCAAACCCACCACCCCAAGAGAACCCGCAACCACCATGGCATCCACTGCAGCACACCCGCCCTGCGGGGCCAATTGGCTCTCTAAGAGGAAGGCGGAGATGCCACCCAGAGGAGAGCAACAGAGCTCAGGGAGTCAGCAATCCCCAGAAAGGCTTTACTCAGTGCGGGGCTAAACTACCCTGAGAGACTCTAAGAGTCCCTAACATCTAGGACCACAAAGAGCAAGAAGGTGGTGTGTGAGTTGCTCCTAATTGGCGCACCTCAAGGAAAGTGCAACTGGTGGACTGAAGGCATAGGCCCGGTGCAGAAGGATACTGGGGGCCTGGCAGCAAATTGAGGAACTGGACTAGAGGCTGGGCAACTGGGAAGAGTGCAGCTCAGATCTGACCCCCATCCCCGCAAAACCACAGGAAGGGATAAAAGCTAAACCAATCCTCCCTCAGCCTGCTGCAGGTAGGAAGACCAGCAGAACTGGTTTGACTTGTTTAAAGCCAGTAGGAAGCTTTCTTTTCTTTTCTTTTTTTAAATTCCTTCTTCCTTTCTTTCCTTCTTTTTTATTCCTTCTTCCTTTCTTTTTTATTCCTTTTTCCTCCCTTCCTTTTTTTATTCTTTCTTCCTTTCTTTCCTTCCATCTTCTATTTCTTCTTCCTTTCTTCCTTTCTGGTCTTTTTTTATTCCTCTTTCCTTCTTTCTGTTTTTTCTTTTTAATCCCATAAGTGAAACAATAAAACCTGGAGCTGTGAAAGGACCAGAGACGCACCCAAAAAGGGGTCATACCAACTGAGACAGTGAGACAAATTTCACTCTGCTACTCCAGAGAATTAAAACTTATTGTATATTATTTTTTTCATTATTTTTACATCTTTTATTGTATTAGCATTTTTTAATTTCTTTTCTTTCTCTTTAGTCTTCTTCACTTGGTTTGTTAAACTGCATTTTTGACTTGTTTGCCTTGTTCTCTCTTTCATAGTGTATTTTTATTTTCCGTCTTTCACTTCACTTGTGTTCCAGTAGCACACTACTCTATGTCATGTACTTCCTATTCTTGTTATTCAGATCACATAGATTCTGTCACATGATTGTTGCTCAATTACTACTGTAAATAATTGCTATTCCATACAATTGTAAATACTACACAGCACCTGTCCCAGATCTTATAGCTCACTTCACTATTTCTGGAACTTTATTACTATTGTGGTTAACTCTATTCTATCACACAATACACCCATTTTCTATCCTTTACTCTGAATTTACCTCATAATCTGAACCTCCACAAGCTCACTGCTTCCTAGATCCAATTCACAATCTTTCCACCCCACTAACAAGGGTCTTATCTTTTTTCCACCCTTTCTAAAGAGTGGCTAGTGGGTGAAATATCATGGTTAACACTGTACACATCCAAAGGATCTCCTATCTCTTCTCTATGGACTGGTACTTAAATAACATAGAATACACTCCTGCTGTCTTAAACCATTTTACATCCCTCCTCCAAAAGATCACAAAAAAAGAGTAGGTGGGAGCTGTGAACACCAGTATACCTGTTGGAAGAGAAAACCCACTAACAAAGGAACCACCAACAGATAATAACAGAAGAAGGTGAAGGAGGGAGAGGGAGCAACACAAGTCTCCACCCAGGACCAACCTGGAAATAAAACTAAATGGTGAAGAAATTAGCCAGAACAAACAACTGAATAAGAGAGATAAAGAAGGCTCAAAACCTTGTACAGACAGAAAAACCAGCTTCAACACAATCTTTCCACACCTGCACAACAGAATATAAAACTTGGTGGGTGGAGTGACCCTCAGTTAATCAGCTGTAGAAAGGGCCCACCAAAGAAAGACCCAACAACAATCAAAGCTTAAAAACATACAGACAGCCAACATAAATGACAGCCCAAGACCAGCGAGCTCAGGAGATCAAGGAGACTGCATCTCTGAATCTAACAGGCCTTCTACCATAGAAGTTCACACCATAAACTCAGGGTGTCAGACCAGATCAATTTAAGAAGAAGAGGCTAACAAGTACAGGCTCACAAACAATGGAGAAACAAAGAAACAATTCCTAAGTGAAAGGAAAGGAGGAAGTCTCAAAAAGAATGCTAAATGAAATAGAAGCAAGTCAACTATCAGATATTGAGTAAAAACAATGGTAATAAGGAAACTCAATGAGCCCAGTGAGAATTACCAAAAACTACAATGAACTCACTGCAAATTATATCAACATGAAAGAGGAAATAGAAACTATCAGCAGCAGCCAAGAAGAAAAAAACATTACAATTTCTGAATTGAAGAGCATAGTAGAAGGAATCAAGAGCAGGCTAGATGGAGCAGAGGATCGAATCAGCAAGCTAGAGGACAAGGTAGAAAAAAACATCCAGAAAGAGCAAGAAAAGGAAAAGAGGCTCAGAAAGAATGAAGAGGGGTTAAGTGAAATACAGGGAAATATGAATCATAATAATATCCATATAATAGGGATACCAGAAGGACAAGAAGAGCAAGGAATAAAAAACCTGTTTGAAAAGTAATGATGGAAAACTTCCTTAATTTGATGAGAGAAAAAGTCACACAAGTCCAGGAAACACAGAGAGTCCCAATCAAGAGAAACCATAAGAGGCCCACTTCAAGACACATCATAATTAAAATGGCAAAATTCCAAGACAAAGAGAGAACCTTAAAGGCAGCAAGGGAGAAACAGGAAGTAACATACCAGGGAGCCCCAGTAAAGCTAGCAGCTGACTCCTCAATGGAAATGCTCCAAGCCATAACAGAATGGCAAGAAATATTCCAAGTAATGAGAACCAGAGGCCTGCAACCAAGACTACTCTATCCAGCAAGGCTCTCAATTAAAATGGAAGGCCAAATAAGGTGCTTCCCAGACAAAAAAAAAAAAAAAAAACTCGAAGGATGCACCTCCTCAAAACTGGCACTGCAAGAGATGCTAAAGAGTCTTCTTGAGATTCGGAAGAATGTAGCAAGATAGGGGGGAGCAGAGTCCATTTTCCCCTGTGCACTTGTGAAAAACACCTAGCCGATCTTCTGAGGAATAGAGAGAATAGCCAATGGTATCCCAGCTTATATGAAGATTGTAGACCAAAAATTGGAGAAGACATTGAAAAATCAGACAGTAAGTAAAGTGCTTAAGGACTATAAGGTCCCTGGGACCAGTGTGGGGACCAGGGCGGCCACAGCCCCAGGCCCGGTGCCCACTGGGTCTGCTGCAAGATTCTTGGGAGAGAGCCAGGTTGGGTTATGTGAGAAGCCAGGTGATTATTTAGACTGACAGGCTTGAATAGGAGGAATTTTTCAAAAAGAAAAAGAGAAAGAATAGGCACACTGCAACTGTTTGGGGAATTATCCACAGGAGTCTCCCACCTCCTATGCCCATACCCCTGCAGCCCCCAGATGGTATGCACCTGATCCATAGCCCGGCTGCCGCAGGTGCTCACACTCAAAGTACCAGGATCAGTGTGCACCCAATTCATGGACTGGTGGCTGCCTACCCATGCCCACATCCAAAGCTCTGTGTACGCAGCACCTGCCACCTGGCCTCGTGCCTAGAGCCCTGAAGGGCCAACTGGATCTCTAGGAGGAAGGCGGAAGCACCCCCAATTGAGGAGATCCAGGGCTCAGGGGGTCTGTAGTCTCTGGAAAGACTTGACTTCGTGGCAGGGCTGAACTACCTTGAAGGGGTGCTGAGAGTCCCTAGCATCTAGGACAGCAAAGAGCAAGAAGGTGGTGTGAGAGTTGCCTCTAATTGGTGCACCTCAAGAACAGCGCAACTGGTGGACTGAAGGTATAGGCTGGGCACAGAAAGGCATTGAGGAACTGGGCTGGAGGCTGGACAACAGCAAAGAATGCAGCTCAGGAAGGGAGAAAAGTGAAACCAATCCTTCCTCAGCCTGAGGCAGCCAGGAAGACCAGAACTGGCTTGACCAGTTTAAAGCCAGCAGAAGGCTTATTTTTTTTTTTAATTCCTTCTTCCTTTCTTTCCTTCTTTTTTTTATTCCTTCTTCCTTCCTTCTTTTATTTATTTTTTAATTTAAATTTCTTTTAAATTCCTTCTTCCTTTCTCTTCTTCTTTCTTCTTTTATTACTTCTTCCTTCATTTCTTCCTTTCCTTTTTTATTCATTCTCCCTTCTTTTTTTAATTCCTTCTTCCTTTTTTCTTTCTCTTTTTTAAAATCATTCTTCCTTCCTTCCTTTCCTTTTTTATGCCTTCTTCCCTCCTTCCCTTTTTTTCTTTCTTCTTTTCCCAAAGGTGAGAAAATAAAACCTGGTGTTGTGAAAAGACCAGAGTTAGACCCAAAGAGGGGTGCATCAATCCATGATGCAACAGCTTCACTGATGTTTCCTAAACCAAGGAACATAAAGGAAGGAATAATGGGACCTCATCAAATTAAATACCTTCTGTATTGCTAAAGAAAACTGTATTAAAATAAAAAGAGGACCAACTGTGTGAGAAAGCATATTTTCCAATGATACTTCGAACAAGGATTTGATCTCCAAAATACATTAAAAACTCACACAACTTTACTCCAGGAAGACAAACAACCCAGTTAAAATATGGGCAAAAGACTTGAACAGACACTTTTCTAAGGAGGACACACAGAGTGCCCAGAGACAAACGAAATGCCCAGAAGCATCTCCTCAGCATCACTAGCCATCAGAGAGATGCAAATTAAAACCACAATGAGATACCACCTCACACTGGTCAGAATGGCCATCATAAGCAAATCAACAAACAAGTGCTGGAGAGGATGTGGAGAAAAGGGAACCCTATTGCACTGTTGGTGGGAATGCAGTCTTGTGCAGCCACGGTGGAAAACAGTACGGAATTTCCTCAGAAAACTAAAAATAGAACTGCCTTTTGTCCCAGCAATTCCACTCCTGGGGTTATATCCTATGAGCCCTGAAATACCAGTCCAAAAGAGCCTATGCACCCCAATGTTCATAGCAGCGTGATTTATAATAGCTAAGTGTTGGAAGCAACCTAAGTGCCCATCAGTAAATGAGTGGATCCGAAGCTATGGAACATTTACACAATGGAATACTACACAGCAGAGAGAAAGAAGGAGCTCCTACCCTTTGTGTCAGCATGGATTGAACTGGGGAGTGTTATGTTAAGTGAAATAAACCAGGCAGTGAAGTGCAAATACCATGTGGTCCGACATTTAACTGGAAAATAATCAACAACAAAAAAGGCAAACAAAATATAACAAGAGATATTGAAATTAAGAACAATCTGACAGTAACCAGAGGGGAGGATGGAGAGGATAATGGGGGAAAGGGTTTTCAGGAACTACTATAAAGGACACATGGACAAAACCAAGGGGGAGGAAGGAAGTTAGGGAGGCAGTGGGTTTGGCTGGGGTTGTGGAGAATAGTGGGGGAGAAATGCAGACAACTGTAATTGAACAACAATAAAATAATTTTTTAAAAAAAGAAAATGAACACAGGACAGTCCAAAAGTTATGGGAGACAGCAAAGGCAGCTCTGAGAGGGAAGTTCATAGACATACAGGCCTAGCTATAAAAGACAGAAATATTTCAAATAAACAAACAAACCCTACATCTACAAGAAATGGAGGAACAACAAACAAAGCCCAGAGTGAGTATAAGGAAAGAGATAACCAAGATCAGAGTAGAATTACATGGCATAGATCAAAAGGAATTCAGGAACAGGTTTTTTGTAAAGATAAACAAAATTGACAAGCCTTTACACAGACTCATCAAGAGAAAAAGAGAAGACCCAAACAAAGTCAGAAATGAAAGAGCAGAGAGTACAACTGATGCCACAAAATAAGTTATCTTAAGGAATTATTACAGACAACCATATACCAAGAAATATGAAAATCGGAGTGAAATGGACAAATTTCTAGAAAAATACAATCTGCCAAAATTTAATGAAAAAGAAGCAGAAAGCCTGAGCAGACCATTAACAGCTGATGAAACTGAAGCATTTATCAAAAAAATCCTGGCACACAAAAGCCCTGGACTAGATGGTTTCACAGGAGAATTTCACAAAACATTTGAGGAAAAGCTAACACCTGTCCTTCACAGGCTATTCCAAAAAAGCCAAGAAGACAGAAGATGACAAAACTCCTTTCATGAAGCCAGCATCATCCTAATCCTGGAACCAAATAAACATGAGACAAAGAAAGAAAACTACAGGCCAATATCACTGATGAACATAGATGCTAAAATCCTCAACAAAATATTGGCAAACTGCTTGTAGCAATATACAAAAATATATTACACCATGATCACATGGGATTCATCCAAGGAATGCAGGATCATACTATATTCGTAAATCAATAAATGTAACACATCACACAAAAAAAGGAAAGCCAAATATCACAAGATCATATGAATAGATGCAGAAAAGCATTTGATAAGGTGCAGCACCCACTCATGATAAAAAAAAAACTCATCAAAGTGGAAATAGAAGGAGCACACCACAAAATAATAAAGGCCATATATGAGAAACTGCAGCCAGCATCATACTCAACAGGTACAAACTAAAAGCCTTCCTACTAAGGTCAAGACAAAACAAGGATGTCCCCTTTCACCACTTCTATTCAACATAGTATTGGAAGTCCTAGCCACAGCGATCAGACAACAACAACAAAAAAAGGCATCCAAATTGCAAAGGATAAATCAAAACTTTCATTGTTTTCATATGATATAGTGTCCATAGAAAACCCTATAGGCTCCACCAAAAAACTACTTAAACTAATAATAAGTGAATTTGGCAGAACAGCAGGATTCAAAGTCAATATTCAGTAATCAAGGCATTTTGTATATATCAACAATGAAACATGAGAATCAGAAATCAGGAAAAAATCCCATTTTCAAAAACAACAAGAATAATAAAGTACTTAGGAAGAATTACCAAGAAGATAAAAGACCTGTACTCAGAAAACTACACAACACTGAAACAATAAAGGAAGCCATGAATAAATGGCAGCATATACTGTGTTCATGGATTCAAAGAATTAACATCATCAAAATGTCCATACTATCCAAACAATCTATAGATTCAATGCAACCTCTTTTAAAATACCAATGTCATATTTCACAGATATAGAACAAACATTTCATATATTTATATGGAACCATAGATGACCCCAAATAGCCGCAGTAATTTTTAGAAAGAAAAACAAAGTAGAAAGGACCACAATACATGATATAAAACTATATTACGATGCCTTTGTAATCAAGACAGTATGGTACTGTCATAAGAACATAGACCAATGGAACAGAATAGAGAGCCTAGGAAAAAACCCAACTATCTGTGTTAAATTAATATTAGTCAAAGAAGCATAAATTGAAGTAAAAGTAGCCACTTCAACAAATGGTGTTGGGAGATTAGGAGAGCTACATGCAAAAAAAATGAAACTCCAACTTACACCATACCCCCCCTCAAAAAAAACCCACCTAAAAGTGGATAGAAGTCTTAAATATAAGTCATGACACCATACAACTCCTAGAGGGGAACATAAACAGGAAAATCTCAGATATTCCCTTCAACAATATTTTCACCTATATTTCCCCTAGAGCAAGGAATATTAAAGAAAGATTAAACATATTGGACCTCATCAAAATAAAAAGCTTCTGCACAGCTAAAGAAAATGGCTGTAAAATGAAAAAGTAACCAATGATATGGAAAGATATATTTGCAAATGACACATTAGACAAAGGTCTGATCTCCAAATATATAAAGAACACACATGACTACACTCCAGGAAGACAAACAACCCAATTAAAAAATGGGCAAAGGACCTGAACAGACACTTCTCCAAGGAGTACAAATAGAGGGCCAATAGACACATGAAAGGATGTTCAGTATCACTAGCCATCAGAGAGATGCAAATTGAAACCACGATGAGATACTACTTCACATCAGTCAGAATGACCATCATAAATCAACAGACAAGAAGTGCTAGCGAGGTTGTGGACAAAAGAGAATCCTATTACACTGTTGGTGGGAATGTAGACTGTGGCAGCCACTGTGGAACACTGAAGAATTTATGGAATTTCCTTAGAAAACTATAAGTAGAACTGCCTTTTGACCTGGAAATTCCACTGCTGGGATTATGTCCTAAAAATCCTGAAACAGCAATTCAAAAGAACCTATGTACCCCAACGTTCATAGCAGCACAATTTACAATAGCCAAGTGTTGGAAGCAACCTAAGTGCTCATCAGTAAGTGGATGGACCTAAAA
>PVJI01013564.1:0-47353 GCA_004026765.1 Micronycteris hirsuta
AATCAGCTGACAGTCTTATGGGGATTCCTTTGTAGGTAACTGTCTCCTTTCCTCTCGATGCTCCCAGGATCCTTTCCTTATCTTTGACCTTGGGTAATGTAATTATGATGTGTCTTGGTGTGTTCCTCTTTGGATCCAACTTCTTTGGGACTCTCTGAGCTTCCTGGACTTCCCGCAAGTCTATTTCCTTCACCAGCTTTGGGAAATTCTCCATCATTATGTGTTCTAATATTTTTTCAATTCCTTGGATTTCTTCTTCTCCTTCTGGCAGTCCAATGATTCATATGTTTGGACGTTTACAGATGTCCTGGAGGTTTCTGAGCCCCTCCTCCATTTTTTGAATTCTTGTTGCTTCATTCTTATCTGGTTGGATGTTTTTTTTCTTTCTGCTGGTCCACTCCGTTGATTTGAGTCCCAGTTTCCTTATCTCTATTGGTTCCCTGCAGATCTCTCCTCATTTGTTCAAGCAAGTTCATTAATTTTTTGTCGAATTCTGAAAGCATCCTTATTACAAGGGATTTGAACTGTGCATCTGATAGGTTGGCTATCTCTTGGTCGGTTAGCTCTGGGGTTTTGATTTGTCCCTTTCTTTGGGCCATTTTTTTCCCCCTCAGTGAACCTGTTACTGTAAGGGGGCGGAGTCTTGGGGATCCCCTGTGCAGGGAAGTTCCCGGTAGTTGTGCTGGGACCGTAGCCTCTGGGGGCGAGGCCTGAGCGCACAATGGCGCCTTCTCCACTCTCCGCACCCACACCGCCTCCTGCAAGCACTTCGGGCCCCTTTGCGTTGACTCCGGGGGTCGCTCCGGGGTCGGTGGACGAGCTGCCCAGCTCCAATCCCCCGAGGGTCTCCCCAGCGAACTTTCCTATTAGGCCAGGCGTTCCTCCGGTCGCGGACTCCACCCCCTCACTTGCTCTCAGTCTGCGCCGTTGATTTGCGCCCTGCTTTCTTTCAGGTTCTCTCTGCACACGAATGCAGACCTGCTGAGTCCACCAGTCTCTCGGCCCTGCTGGGTCCGGATGAGCCGGGCGCAGACCAAGCTTCAGTCGGTCCCCGTCTGGGTGTGCTGCAGCCCCGAGGGGACCGCCCCTCCAACCGCGGACCTGCCGTCTGCTCACCTGCTCGCCACGGGGTCGCCGAGCACTCTCCCTTCGCTCTGCACCTTCTGGCTCACCAAACTTGATGAATGTATCTTCTTTAATTCCTTGGTTGTCGGACTTCCTCTCAATATGATTTTCTGTCAGATCTGGCTGTGTTTGGATGTGTATATTTCTTTTTTTTCCCTTGTTTGGTTGTGCAAGGCAGTACGGTGCATTCACCTATGCCGCCATCTTAGGAAGTCTCCAAAAGTAACTTTTTATATAGCCATTCTCTGCACATATGAAAACCATATGTGATTAGTGTGCACACACACACACACACACACACAAAGCTTGGCAAATCCTTTCTCCAAAGCAATGATAACACTGGACAAAACTGTCAATGATTTCAGGACTGGAAATCAACCAAAGCCTCTGAACAAAGAGAGAAGCACTTATTCAAGAAAAACTACCAAAGTTTTGGCCAAAACAGTGTAGCCCTGGTTGGGACAAGCAATGAAATGACAGAATAGCCAGATATTCAACAGGAAGACCTAAGGGACAGAACAGATATAGGGATCTTGACAATCAGCTACACTCCCCTGGAGGTCTGGAAAGTAGAGCAATAACAAGTCAATAACCTGAGATTCTACCTTAAGAAACTATTTTTTGAAAAGTGAACATAAAAAGGAAGCAATAACATTAGTGACCAAATACATTAAATAGAAGAAAACAGGGGAGAAAAATCAATAAATCCAATTTTCTTTGAAGACATAAACAAAATTAACACATCTTTAGGATGGACTGACAAATTAGCAATATCAGAAATGAATTTAGACCCTTAAATTGCACCATAAACAAACACTAACCTAAAATGGGTTGTACACCTAAATGTAAGAGCTAAAACTATGCAATGATTAGAAGAAAACACAGAAAAATCCTTAAGAACTTGTGTCAGGCAAAGAGCTTTTAGATATGACACCAAAGCATGAGACTATTGATGGATGAATTTCATCAAAATTGAAAGCTTTTTCACTTCAAAATGCATCAAGAAAATGAAAAGATAGACTGGGAGAATATATTTGCAAATCACATATCTGATCAAGAAATTGTAACCACAATATAGAAAGAACTCTTATTACTAAACAATTAGAACATAAACAACCCAATTAAAAAATGGGAGATTTGAATGACATTTCACTAAAGAAATATAAAGGCAAATAAGCCTATGTACAGATACCCAGCATTATTAGTTTTTAAGGAAATGCAAATTAAAACACACTGAGGTACCACTTCACACCCACTCGAATACCTACAATCGAAAAGACAGACGGTAACAGGTGTTAGCGAGGCTGAGGAGAAGCCCGGCCCCTCAAATTTTGTCGGTGGCAATGTCATGTTACAAGCATTTTAGAAAACAGTTGGCACTCTGGCAGGCAGACTCTAAAATGGTCCCCAATAATTCCACCCTCCTGGGAGTCACTCCTTTTGTAATCACCTCCCCTTGAGTCTAGATATGATGTGTGACTTGTTTTTAAATCAATGGAGCATGGAAGAGGAAAGTTACTTGCATGGTTACATTTCACAGGACTGTGACTACTGTCTTGCCAGTAGACTCTTTCCCTGCTGACTTGGATAAACTAAGCTGCTGTGTTGTGATCTGTCTGACAGGGGCATCCACACGGCAGGGAATTAAAAGTAACCTCTGGCCAACAGACAGCAAGAAACTAAGGCCACCGATGCTACAACCCATAAGGAAGTAAATTCTGCCGACAAGCACACAAAGTTTGGACGCCGATTCTTCCCCAGCTGAGACTGGAGCTAAGACCACAGCCGGTAACTTGACCGCACCTTGACTCATTTGAGGCCCTGAGCTGGAGGAGCAAGCTCATCCACTCCCAGACTCCAGACCCACAAGACTATGACACAATAGATGTTTGTTGTTTAAGCCACTAGGTTTGCAGTTGGTTGTGACATAGCAAAAAATAATGACTACAGGCAGTTTCTTATTAAGTTAAATATAAACTTACTGTACAACCTAGTAATTCTAATCCTAGGTATATACCCTAGAGAAATGATAATATATGTCTGTACAAATACATATAAGCAAATGTTCATAGCATTATTCATAATAGCCTGAAATTGAAAATAACCCAACTATCCATCAGCTGGCCAATTAATAAACAAAATGTCATGCATCCATTCTATAGAATAGTATCCGGCCAACTAAAATGAATTGTACTGCAACCTGAATGAACCTCAGAAACATTACATCAAGTGAAAGAAGCCATAGGCAAAGACTATGCATAATTTGATTCTCTTTATGTAAAATATTCAGCAAAGGCAAATCTTTTAAAACAGAAAGCTCAGTGGTTGCCCGGATCTGGAGAAGGGAGTAGGGTGTGACTATAAAGGACAGGAGAGATCTTTGGAGGGATGGAAGTGTTCTGAAATTGGATTGTCCTGGTGGCTCTGCCACTCCAGAAGTTACTAAAGTTACTGAGTTGTACATTCGAGTGGGTAAAATAGAAATTATGTTTCAATAAAGTATTTTAATATCCTGATGGAGATCCTGCCTCAGGAAGAATTATGTCACACTCTAGTCAGTCAGTCCCTGCAACACAGCCCCAGTGGGACCCTGAGAACCCCCATCACACCATCGAGAACCTTCCCAGCCAAACCCGACTCCTCACAGACTGGCCTCTCTGAGCAGCTAACAGGAGGATGACCAAAATGGTCGGGCCGCAAACCTGCATGGAAGGAGGGAGTTGGGTCTTGAAGAAAAGTAGGATTTATAGGGTCTGAAAGCAAGAGCATTACACATAAAAGAACCCAAAAGGAGACTTGAAAAACTATATATATATATTTTTAAACTATATATATATATATATAGTTTAAAAATATAGTTTTATATATTGTTTTTACATATAGTTTTATATATTGTTTTTACATATATTTTATATATAGTTTTTATAGTTTTACACATATATATAGTTCTTATATATAGGTTTATACACACACACACAATTATGAGGAAAACAAAGCCATTTGTTTTAGCTGAAATATTGTGGAAGGAGGAAACTCTAAAGATTAGAACAGTAAAATCTGTAATGTGGGTTGTTGTTTACAGGTAGAAACTCCACGATCATCATTGCCATCTTCTCCATCATTCAGCAAATACACGGTCTGGCACAAATAGCACCCCTAATTCATGACAAAATCTTGTATTACAAAATCATAAGCATGTAACTCTGTAACATAATATCACACTCAAGCACACCATATGACATTTCAGGTGAGATGTTCAAATTAAAACTAAATTATTACAATCATATTATTACCCTACTAACCACACTCCAGCAGGTGTTACTTATGTCTGACCCTGTGTATACTGAGAAAGTACCGAACACAATGTTACATTGTAAGGATAAGATGTACAACATACATGCTCTCTAGATTCAGCAAAAATGTTTAAAAAATAGTGAAATTACAAAAAAGAGGAAGAATTCTCTGTAATAAGAGTAGTCCTGTTATATTTTCCCCTCATTCTCCTTAAATAAACAGGGAAGAAAATGGTAAAAAAATTAAGCTGTGTCGTCTCAGCTCTAAAAGATTGTCTATCACAGAAACTAGGGGGCCAAGAAAGCGGTGCTCCGTGACATGACAATTCCCTTTTTCTTAACCCTAAATTTAAAGAAAGGCATGCTCTAAGGTCAGAGGCTACAGTTTTAATTACTAACTTTACCAACTTGTATTTCTAATGGCTTCTCAGAAGCACCGCTAATGGTTGGTAAAATGTATACTTCCACTCCAAGTAATGAGACAAGGAAAACCTTGTGACAAATCAATGTAAAGGATACTTCATGCCTTGTAAAGGAACAAAAATCATCCTATCAAAAAGCCATGGTGAAAAAGATTAGCTATCACTCAACATTTACAAAGGGAGGATTACTGTGCTCCTGTCTTTTTACACTTAGTCGAAGATATGGTGATAATGAGCACATTTCCTTGGAGCTACAGTCAAGTTGCTGAAATGTAGTTTGCACTGCCATATCCTTTGCCTTCTATCCGGATGTCAGTGAAGTCAGGGCAAGCCCCCTGCTCTGGCCTGTGTGTCAGTACTTTTCATTAGCCGTTTACATACAGAACATAGTCTTATGGAAGTCCACAAATTATTGTAGGAATTCATCCCTATTTGGAAAGCTAGGCAATTTCAAAAAGATAATAGCCATCCCTTTGGAAGAGACCTTTTAACTCTGAACTGGAAGCATGAGGACATATACAGGAATTAGACCTGCCTGAAAGGCACAATTCAAAATGAAGAAAGCCAACAAGAGCTGCAATAAAAGTAATTATAGCTCTAAGATAAGCTTTGGAGAATTTGAAACAGACTCCAAACTTCTTACTTAATTGGTTCCTACACAAATATACATATAGTCCATCTGTCTGTATTAAATACACATTCTTCTCTGTTTTGATTAAACCTTCATTTTATTCCTTGGTTAACTACTAGAAAGACACTGGAAAGTTTTGTTCTGCAGTGTTAAGAATGTCATAGAGTGATTAAGTTAAACCTTAAATAGAGGACAATGTGAAGGGCTGTGAATGTGACATTCAACCTGAGGACCACATGAGGAGGGGTAATAGCAGGTAAGTAGAAGGTGGTGCTAGATATGCCCCCAGACATGGCCATGCGATTACTTCCGGGTTTGGTTCCCTAATGAATTTTCCCAGGCAACCTTCTCTCTCCGGGTCATCCTTACTCATGTAATTTAGCTCTGCAAATTAAAATTTGCTCAATTATTTGTGAAGAGACACAAACATGTTTTCTAGGTAGAAAAGTGACAAGAGTTGGGTAACTTCTGGATCTTTGATATTCCTATTTGACTTTGAATGGATAACGCTCCCACCCTTATTTTATATGTGCAAGAATGAAGCAAAAAATATGGTGAAGAGATTCTGAATAATGGATCAAATGGAATTATAATTCTATTAGTGTAAAAATAACATGAATATTTTTCTCTAAATAATAAAATAGTAGCAAAAGAGAAAGAGAGAGATTAGTAGAAGATTTGGACTAAAAGCAAAGTATCATAACTTCTTGTTCCAAGGATAGGTCTCTATTCAGTGCTGACATGGACTAAATTGTGTCTTAAACACTAAATGGGGGCAAACTCTCACTAGGCAACATGCTGATGGGTTGGGGTTGAGAATGGGGGTGTTTCCAATAAAGCTACTCCGGTTTCCTTCACTCTTGCCTCCTGTACAGGGTGTCTCAGTACAGAGATGATCTTCAGCCTTGATTTTTATGAGCAGAGATCAGAACATCTCATTTACTTCCTGCAAGAACTGAATTCCCAGTGACATTTAATCTGATGTACAGCTATGCAAAGACAATTTATCTGTTTGTTTATTTTCTTGAGTTACTAAAAATGTGCCCTTCATTAAAACAGCCTTGGGTTATAAGAACCATGAAACCACATTAGTAAAATACAAGGAAATCAACAAGCTGCAATGATTAAAATACAGAAACTTACTAAATCATATTTTAATTTTACCTTAATTTATCTATCATTTGGGATGCCTGGCAGTGTTAGAGTATAGATGGATGCTGGCCAAGCAGAGCATTTAATACAGACAATGAGAAAGTGTCATTTGAAGAAATTATGGGAGCATTACTATACATGAAGGGGTAAAAAATTACTTACAGAACAGCAAAAACTGTCCTACGAATCACCACCAAAGGCCTGGTAGTCATCTAGTACAGGAGTCTCCCAAGTCCTCGGCCTGTTAGGAACTGAGCCACAGTGAGGCAAACTGGCCCGAGCCCCACCTCCTGTCTCTGTCCCCCCTTCCAACCTCCCCAACCCGGTCCATAGCCCGAGGTGAAGGGGGTGGGACTAGCAAGTGAAGCACCCTGAGTCTGGCTCCTGTCTCCCCTCTCCCTCTCCTCGGCTCCACCCCCTTCTCCCCTGGCTCTCCCCAGTCTGTGGAAAAATAGGTCCCTGGTGCCAAAAACGTTGGGGACCACTGATCCAGTACACCAGAAAGTCCTGAGTCATAATCTCATGACCTCTGCTGGGACAGAACCTGAGCCTGTCATCTTTGTCTGAACCTTGTCTGAGCTCCTGTAACACGGGGCTCAGGAAGAGGCTCTGACAGGCAGGATCCACCTCTCTAATATTTTTATTCTTTCATTTATTCAACAATTATTTATAATGACAATAATAAATACTTCGAGCATTTACTATGTTTAAGATTTTGAAGGACACAAAGATAAATTAACACAGCCCTTGAACTCAAGGAATACCCGGGCTATGCCTATTTGTGATAAGAAGATCTTACTTCTTATATATTCTTTGCCCTCATAATAAGCTTCCAAAATAATTTCCACTTTAATTGGAGTTTGTTCATGTCACTAATACAAAAACCATTGTTCTCCCAACCAATACCCCAATAGTTATCTTGAATTATGAACCTCCATGTCAGCTCATTATTAATGCATTGTATATAGGTTAATGTTTGTCTTTGGAAAAAAAAGAAAGACATGTAAAATGTAGACAAGAAGTCAGGTAATATCAATAAAAGACCTTAATGTGCAGTTAGGGCTAGTTCACATGTCAATGTAGACTTACTCTATTGCTAAGGAACATAGGCAAAAATAATAAACAACAACAATAATAAATATTTTCTAAAAGACATTAAAATGCACCCTAAAAGATTTTAGATAATGCTTTTTTAGAAATAGAGAAAGGGATGCATAAATATGTAGCAAAGCAAAAAAACTTAGAGAAGTTGATTGCGGGGCCATGCTTCCAGAAATTGAAGGAATTTAACTATTTCTTTTCATTACCCTCTCTCTGCATGGCCTGCATCCCCACCAGGTGAATCACCACGATGAGAACTATATTCACCGTTCCCTTATACTGCACTGATACCTTGTAAAACTGGGACAGCTAGGTGATCCTAATTGGCCAGGAAACAAGTCCTGTGCCATTTCGTGACTTTAATTAAACTATCTGTAACACACAAAGCCATCTTCCCTGTTTTATATCAAGGATTGTTGGAAATGGCCTATTTAGCCACTGGAAGGACATTTAAGACAGTGGCAATGAGGATGTAAGCCTCTTCAACAGCCCATTGGGAGAACCTACATGGAAGTGACTTAGGGACACTTAGAAAGCCATCCTCTAAAAATCTATCAAGGAAAACATGAAAATATTTATCACAGGAAGAACTATGGAATTTTAACACTGTAATCCAGACCTAATTTTCTGGAAGCCATGTAGACATTTCCATATAGGACCAGTGAAAATTATTGGAGATACTCTGTTAAACATAGTGGATTGTTTTATAGACTACTATCTCTGCTTAGTTCAAAACTTCACTGAAATCAGAATAGAGAAACTAAAAGCATAAATCCTAAAGGTAAAAGAGAATGACAGAGTAGATAATAATAGACAAGGGACGTCACCCAAATTTTGCAAGATGGGAAATGGACAAAAGAATCATAACTGACCTAAGTGAGATTGTACTGTCTGCAGTTGTGCATAAGGAGAGGCCAGATGGTGCACCCACCCTCTAGAATCCCAGGGAAGCTCGGGATTTAGAACGAACAAGGACACAGAAATGAAGGGTGACACAAAGGCTGATCCTGGATATTATTGCAAAGTCTAGTTTGATTCAAGATCCCCTCACCCACTACAAAGCAGGAAGCAACTACCGCTTCCCTACTCCTGAAGGAGATGATTACATGTGGCTCTGGAGAACTGAACTCCGGAGACTCCAGATTCTGGGACAACAGGCACAGATGAGTATAGGGCTGGGGCTCCTATTGACAAGGGAAAGAATATATGAAGTTCTACGTGAGTGATGAGGCCTCCTCACTCTCTGCCCACCGCCAGCTGCCTTCCTTCACCTAGTTCCTGGGACTGGTGGCAAGACAGGAGATTAAAATGTACTTCTTTAGAAAAATACTCTAGTACCCACAGAGAAGTTCTTTATGTGAAGGGTCTTTCCACCAAAAGCCATGCTAATCATCTAAACCCTCTATTAATTGACGAACTCTGTCTAAATTCACAAAACTTCTAAAAATCTTTGTGTCTTAAATATGGACCATGGAAGAGAACAACACATTTGGGGGGAAGGGAATAAAGAGTTTCCAACATGAAAAACAAAGAGCAAGACAGACAAACAGAAATATTAAGAAAAATAGAAATACAGAAGAGAGCAGATTTCATAGTTCTGTCATTAATATCCTCAAAGAGATGATAAAATAAGAGAAAATAATAAAATGCTATTGACTAGGGAAATCAGAATATGAAAGAGACTCTGGAGATTAGATATGTGGTGACATATAAATTGAGCTTAATAGTGAAAGGGTTGGAAGATAAAGTCAAGGAAATCTAACAGAAGATTAGCAAAGGCAAAAAGTTACACAATCGGAAAAAACAAAATAATCAGAGGATCAACCCAGAAGGCCCATCATCTGAGTGCTAAGAGTCCAAAAGGAAAGAGCAGAAAAAATAAAGGGGAAGAAATGTTTAAAGTAAAGTTCTCAGGAGTGAAACCCTTTAATATCCTAACTGAAAGGCTTGTCCTTATTTTTAAAAGTAGTTATAAATCACTCATTTCATTCCTAACTACTATCCCATTTCTACAATTTTATTTTTTAACTTACATTCAGGCAGAACTTAAATGTTTTCATACACATATATTTATATGTATGCATATAAATATACATGTCAATAATTATATAAAATATATGCAAATATATGTGTGAGGTGATGGATGTGATAATTCACTACATGGGGGAATGCTTTCAAAATGTATATTTGTCTCAAATCATTATGATGTACACTTTAAATATCTTACAATTTTGTTTGTTAATTAGACCTCAATAAAGCTGGAGGAAGTTATAAAAAAAATCAGGAAACATGCAAATCATCCATGCATATTTTAATCTATGATAAGTTATTTCAGCCAATGCTTAAGTAAAATTTTTAACAGAAATAACTGAAGCTTTATGAAAGCATTTAGGAAAATGTTTTCATAAAAGTCTTGCTTTAACAATATAGTTAATGTGAAATATTTTATTGAGATTTTGCCACTAGTTGGAAAAGCAATGAAAATAAGGCACTAATGAAGACCTTTTATAGACTGCCAATATAGCCCGAGAGACAAAAATGAATGGAAGGTATTTTAAGAAAGAAATTGCAGACTCCTTAAAATAGTATCTAAAGCTGTTTAAGATCTCACCCTATCTACCTTTTTTGTTTATATTCTGCTACTTTCATTGCTCTGCTCCAGTGGAATTGACCCAGTCATTCCAGGGGTGATTCCTACCCCTTCAGCTTCTTATGTTTCCCCCTTCTTCCCCATCCTAAAATGTTCTTTTCATTTCTTGCTGCCTAGTTAAGTCTATCTATTTATACTTCATGGAGAATTCCAAACGTTATTTTCCAAATGATGAGTTTTCTCACCATTCCTTCCGACAGCGAGCACTCCTGTGGCATTTGCTGCCACGGGCCAGTGTTTCTCCAAACTAGCTGGCCGTCAGTGTCACCTTGAGAGCTTTTACAAAACACAGATCCCTAAACCAATCACCATCCAGGTAAAATTTGTATTTAAAAATTTATAAAGGAAAGGAAGAAAAGGGAGGAACCTTTTCTGATGCCTCTGATAGTAGTTACACTTAGGAGCCACTGGTCAAAACTAACTATTAAGTAGCATACACTATTTGTAATTAATGTCAACCTACCCATCTTATCTCCATAGCTAAATGGTAAGTTTCACAAGTTCAGAACCCTTTTCTCCACATAGCATCTTCTGTATAGCAGTCATTTTGTTAAAGTACCAGTTCAGTGGTGATTGCTTTAAATAAACAAGAAACAAAAACCTGTCTCTTTTCATTGATGAGCACAACCACTGGGCATAACTATAATAAGGCTTCCAACTGATATGGAAGGGAGAAATTGTCTCCATTATACAGAGAATTTCTTAACCTTTTCATCTTCTGTGGGAGCCAGGGACACAGAGTATTGCGTGTGGCAGGGGATGATGGCCCTGGATTTCTCCTTCTGGTGCATTCACCTGTCCAGGGCTCCGAAGTGACTGTCTCGACTTAACCTGTGGCTGCACCTTTACTATTTGCTTCTAATTCCTACATAGAAAGAGCGCTCCCATGAATATGCGATCCCTTGCACTTTAAGAAACAAGAAGAACATGGGAGCCTATGAATTTTAATGTAAATGCAAATTTAAGTGTAAGTGTGAACATACTCGCACAGATCCTGACGCACTTTTCCTCTCAGGGCCTAATCAAAACCACCCTTCTCAAAGTGTTCTCACTGATGTAAATCTCAGTCCTGGCTAAATGAAACATATTGGATTATTTGATGCAAACCAAGATTTGAATCAGTTTTTCATTTTAATAAGTAGAAATAACTAGTTCAAACTTTGATATCAAACCCAAAATGCATTTTTTTGCAGACAAGAAGCAGGATTGCTTTAAGAAAAAAATGTTTCCATGGGCATATTTAAAAAAAGTAAAAGTTCATATTTTAAGTAGCAAGGCAAGTAATACCTCGAAGTTGAAGTGTGTTGATTCTTAATGTATTCTAAAGCCTTATAATGCTTGGATAAACATGTTGACTAGTTCCTCAGGCATTCATTATGTCCCTTTTAGAAAAGACTAACCTCCTGAAACTGGAAACATAAGTCATTAGAATAAAAATATGCGCATATATGTGAATTATCTGTAGTCCTCAAAAATCCCCTGGTCAGCAATGGCTGTGCATGGCTCTTAATTGTTTCATTATATACTTTGTTTCCCACGTGAACATATTTACTGCTCACAATTTTTTCTTGTGGCTGATGGGAAAAGATGCTACGAATCACTCATAGTGTATTATATGTGATGGAATTTTCAATTTGTGAATCCTCGGTGATAAATGCCTGAATCGAAACAATGCATAAAAATTATAAGCTAGAAATAGTAATTAACCAATAAATCAGATTACTTTTTAAGGTAAGCTGATGATTATTGCATTAGACTCCAATAAGTTTTCACAACAACAGATTATACATGTGTTTTAATGTGCCTCCAGCATCTAGCTCATGACGAGTATCTTAATTGATACTGGCTGGAAGAATGAAGACTTAAGGATTTACTTCCTTGTGACACAATCAGCTTGCTTTTCCATTCTTATTTGAGGACATGCTTAAGGATAAAAGTCTATTTGTGCCAACGATCACTTGATTGAGTTCTTTCTCCTTTACCCCAGTGATGTGTCATTATAAGGAGAGGCACACAACCTAATTATTTTTGCCTAAAGGCCCTGCCTAGAAAAGAGAGGAGAAAGAAAAATAATCAATGATAAACTAATAATAATAGAGAGTTTCAATGGGAATGGTTGCATTTGTGTTCTATGTATGCATCGTGGAATTTTATGTGGAGGTAGCAGATTAACAATCCTACAATAATAATGTACTGAGGGTCTTTTTGTGCCAAGAACTATATTAGGAGCTTTACATAAATCTCTCATTTAATCCTCATGCAGATTCTGTTTTAAAGAATAATATCATTGCCTGATCACAGCAAACTTTCTGGATAAGATAATTCATGTATTAAAGGAATTTGAATTATATATGTAGCAAATTGGTAGCAAAAACAGAGCCAACTTCTTAGTTCTATTCTTTCCCATAACCTCAGGTATAGTCCAGTGTAGTATGCAAGGAAATTAATGTCACAATTACCTAGAGTGTAATTCAAGTCCTGGCCCTATGACTTACTGACTTTAACCATTGGACATATCATTTAATCTTTTGGAGACTAAATTTCCTTGTTTATATACTGATTCTAGATGTACGATGCGCTCAGTTCAGGATCTAACACATGGCAGACAGTCAATCATGGCAGCTGTTATTTATGATTCAAAATTTCACATTTCTGTGCATATCAAGAAAGAGTCCGTTATGCTCTATGTGTATTTTCAAATCTCCTTAGTAGGTAGACTGACCATGTGACCCAGCCTTCCTAGTCAGAGCAGAGTAGAACAGAAATCGATGGCTTTCCCACCGGCAAACAATCTCTATGGCCAGTGGAACCTGCAGTGAATTGGCATGACAGATTTGCCTGAAGGGGTCAACAGTGTCTAACTCACTCAGTAACATTCATTATGTTGGGAGTTTGAACATATAAACTTTAGAGGTAAGCAGAAGTTGGTGACAGCTGGCATATCTCAAATATATGCCTAGAGAGGTCAGAATACAGAAACCATCAGCGATAGAAGCTACTGTAAACCAGAGGCCATGAAAGAGAGCGTTTCATTAGTGGATACAACTTGATTAGCCTCTGATCATTAAGGTCTGAAGCAGGTTAATTGACTCAGAGTATATTTAGTATTAAAATTATGAGCAAGGGGACCAAGTGAACATAGCTGATAAACAACCTGACTACTATATTGAAGAACATTTCCTAACCTGAGAAGAACACGAGGAGGAATACGATGTCTATGTGACTGTTTAGGTGGAAGGGAGAGTTAGTAATGAGGGAATCCATGGACATGGGCCTGAAAACAAAGCATGTCTTCTTCTAGGATTGTGTGTCCACCTGACAACTGCAGCAACAGTGAAGGACAATGAAATGGTCAACTGACCACATCAGCCACTTCCATCAGCACAGGGCCAATTGATAAGTCATTTGCAAAATGTCACAAGAAGCATTTAATTAAGCAGATAATGGCTGTTTCTGTTAGCTTTGTCTATAATTATTCTTTATTTCCTTAACATAAACAAATTAGCTTTAATAGTATGTCAGACGTGTTTTCAACCTCCACAGGACTTCTAATTAATCAGCAACTGAAAAGCCTACAAATCAAAACTGTCCAGAAAACATGCTGTGTACCCCACGCATCTTTCTCTCTGGTGCTCTCCTGGACCCTAAATGTCTATTACTTTCATCACATGGGGTTGCTTTATCCTTTGTCCTTAAAGGGGTAATTTTACTCTAAAAATAGATGAAACATGGTGTGAAGCATGTTGTGGAACTCCAGGATACTGGTGTAAATTGATAGTAGTGTAATTTTGAAAATTTCATGCATGTATTAGGAAATTCCTGCCCTGGCTGGCATGGCTCAGTAGATTGAGTGCCAGCCTGTGAACCAAAGGGTCGCTGGTTCAATTCCCAGTCAGGGCACATGCCTGGTTGTGGGCCAGATCCCCAGTATGGGGCGAGCCAGAGGCATGCACCCATTGATGTTTCTCTCCCTCTCTTTCTCCCTCCCTTCCCCTCTAAGAAATAAACAAAATCTTAAAAAAAAAAAGAAAGAAAATTCCCGTGTTTAAGACAATGATTTTCCTCAATTGTTTAATGCAATTAAAAGACAAGACACATTTTGGAAGCTGAAAATATTTTCTCCCTGTCAACTAGTTTAAAACGATGAGTTGCTACTGGGATCCAAGCATAATTAATTGGAATGTCATACCTGTCCACAAATACAGAAAAGCCATTCAAGTGAGAGAGAGCAACAACTGAACACATTCCCGTCTGTGAAACTGGGTGGACTTCAAATGTTGCTTTGTTATTGAATACTATGGCATTATTCAACATGCAGGCTATTGCCACCCCGCCTATCAGAGTGGGTCATCAAACACAGGCAGCCATAGCTGATAGTATGGCAAAGAAGGGAGAAGGACATTCCACCCTCTCTCCAACCCACTCTCATTCCCACTCTACCCAATGCAGTGCTGATAGCTTGTTGATATTTTTATTAAATCACACAGGCGTAAAAAAAAAGGTAATGCCTGGGTAGAACAATTTTGACAGTTACTTCAATCAACTACTTCACAGTTGGCATTGATCTCCTATCCTCACACAACGTGTGCTCTAACCTGAAGAAAAATTAATTTTATAATCCCAAAGTAATCCTAGAAATGTGATTTCAATGTTTCAGTAAATTTTTGTACGAAGTGGCTCACTACAACTGCTCATCAAAGTCTTCCCTTATACTTCCTAAAACTTACCTTCTTGTTGTCCTTTGTCCTTCTTATGAACACTGGCCATACACTTTCTTGAGGTTTCCTAAACTCTGAAAACCTGATTTTCTTTAAGAAATAATTTGGAGGAAAACAAAGTGTTACACAGATGAAAATAATGTCTTTCTGAGACAAGCCAATGAAAAGAATAATTACAGTAGGCAATCTTTTCATTAGGCAAGCATGTCAGGGGGAAACATCTTCTAGCACCTCCAAGCCAGCCCTCAGACAGCACCATGTTCAACGTATAACTCAGTGGACAATTCCAGTGACTTTCTTTACTCCTTCCTGAGCTACCAGAGGTGCACTCTAAGTCACAAATAACTATTGCTTTACAGGCACCTCTTTTTCAGCAAGCTTCAGAAAATGGAAGTCTTGGCTTGCTTGTGTCAGAATCACAAACATCGAGTGGACAGTAATAATCCAGGGTCTTTACAGTAATAATCCTCAGTACTCCGGGCACCTTCTTCCAAAGTTAAATGACCTTTCTCTACCCTCCCTCCACCCCTTAACTGTGTTCATTCAGGTGTAGTTGTTATATTTAAATGTCTTAATAAAATTTGATTGAATTATTGACAGAAGGACCGATAAACCCCACAATCATTAAAGGTTAACAAGAAAAAACTTTCAAGTAGGTGGGAGGAGGGATAATGTCTAAATGCTAATGTTTTCAGTGTCCAGTGTCCTTTATTGGCCGTCTCCTCCTCCCCGAGCTATTGGTTTGTGTGCCATGTGCGTGGCAACTCAGAACGGAGAGACCCTTCCTGCTTGGACATACCAGCCTTCAGGTCAGAATTTTAAAGTACGTGAGGATTGTGTATGTGCTACACCTTAAATTCATATAGTGTTATTAACCAATGTTACCCCAATACATTTAAATTTAAAAAAAAAGAACTGAAAGAAAAAATGAGTAAAGTAAATGTTTTTTTCCTAAATGCAAAAACACTTTCTCCATTGAATTAAATAAATGTTTTAATTCGATACCTTGGGAGAGTTATAGCCTTTTCTTCTACAACTTTATTTTTTCATGGCTTGCTTTCTTCTAGTCCACAGGGAGATCCCAGTGCCAGGCAATATCAAAATATAATGTAAAAACTAATTTTGTCTCCATTTCATGTCAGCTGGGGAACAAAGCAAAATATGATTTATTTACTGGGATCCAGTAAAAAATATATACTTAAATTGAAATAAAATATGTAATACTGGGTGTTACAACATCAAAACTATCAAGTAGATCATAAAAATCTATAGAGATGGACCAAATTTATCCATCACTCCAACCCTCCAATTCTCTATACATTTCCCCATGCATATGATTTGTGATGCTATATGACAGATTACAATCAGCATCCTGAATGGGGAGCTGATTCTGTTCATTTTTTATATATCAAACTCATATAGTATTTTATTCCCTTTGCCTTTCGGAAACCTCAACCATTGACCCAAGGACACTCCTTGCTTCAATGCAAAGACTGATACAGCTTAAAACAAAGACAGCAATGCTCAGCTTTTGGTTGGAAATTTAATTTCCTCAATCCATAGTAATCTCCAATAGTCTTGATAAGTAGGTAATGTCAAGAGAGAAAGGCTCCCTTTTATGTATTTAAACCCAAAATTTGGTTCTTCAAATTTTTTAAATATTACTTTTGAAAGAATAGAAAATATGAAAGGGAAAGGAAAGGTTCCCACCTGGCAGGAAGAAAAAAAGTAGAAAAGTTTTGGTTTTGGATTGGAAAGAGATATGGGGGAATAAGATTAGGGGATTGATGACCCCTGGGAGTTCTGAGGAGGAACATCGTGTTGAGGAAAAAAATCTGGGGAACTGTTGTATTTTGAAGCTGGTGGTATAGCTCCTTAATTCTTCTAATACTGCACAGCAGTGAGGAGAGCTGTATGGACAGAAATGGGTCTGGAGAGGTGGTTCTGTGAGATTGAACCTGAGCCCCTCTGATTCTCCATTAAAAGAATCCATAATTTCTCAGATCCCCACGGTTGGCTGTTGAAGACCCGTTATCAGAACAAGAGACAAAAGTGGCCTTGGAGAAGAGAAACCAAGAGAACATCCCAATGCTTGGTCAGATGGTGTTTCAGTCAGGCTTCTGAGGTTCAACCACACATTCAGGAACACAGTCAGTGAGGAAAGCCATCACGCCTAGTCTGTTCCAAAAGCGCGTGTGAGAAGTTCGACAATCCCAGGCCCTGCTGCAGTGGCTGCCGTCAAGTTCAGCCAGAGCCTGTGGGGGAGACCAACATGTCTCCCAGATGCCCCTCCCTGCCCACCGTGATGAGGTTGTCTACAAGCTTTCTACACAAGCTGGGAAGCGTAAAGGAGAAGAAACAGGAAGAAACCTAGAGAGACTGACAGGTTACCAAAGGGTAAGTTGAACTGAAACAGGCCGCTGAAAGCCACGAGAGTTACCTCGAATTGGCAAGTTTCTCTTTCTCTTCTACTATTAGCAAAAAGGGGATCTTATGAAGAACATATGAGGAGATGCATTTTTACATATTGTATTATTTAAATTTTGCCTACTTCTCTAAAATTGTACAGTTTATTCACATTAGTTTGTATTTATGAATGTTTCTATTAGATATGACAACTGTATTTCCCTCAATAGCACCTAGACTGTATGTCAGTCTATACAGAAATACCTCTTTTCTTTGCTTCCTCATTAGCCATCAAATTCACTCATCCCGTCTGTTATCATTGTCTTTTAAAGCTGTCCACGCCCCTGGCAGCCCCAGAGAAGAATACAGCCCTGCCAACACCTTGATTTCTGGCCTACAGACTGAGATAATAATTGAATGTTATTTTAAGTGGCTAGTCTGTGGTATTTGTTACAGCAATAATACAAATCTAATAGAAGGGCTCTTGGATAAATATTAACCTCTCTCATTTTTTGAATGAAAAATTCTGAGGTGAAATCAACACCATTTTTCAAAGGGTCCCTGACAGAGCTGAACCCCAGTTCCTGCAATAGTAACCAGCCCAGTAATACTGTTTGAGATAGGCTTTCCCCCTTCTCCAGATTTATTCTTCCCAGTCCCCCAACTCTCAGTGTCTGGAATCACATTCCAATGCAATCCACCTGCAAGCCAGCTTTTGTCTCAGGTTCTGCTTTACGGGGGACCTGGTCCTGGGAGTAGCCCTAGACAGGAGATCCTCAGGACGGGAGAGTCCTCAGGTTAGGATCCTTGGTTACGCTGAGCAACCCACAGGGCAGCTGGCAATCAGGAGCCCCCATACTGTTGGTAGTTGCGGTGGAAATCATAGCTGGCTGCAGTCACATCACAATTATAACACTCTACCTGTGGTAGGTTGGGACAAGTTACAGGTGAAAATAAGCATGTCCATACTTTATGAAGTATGGATAGCACTTGAATGGGTTGGGGTCAAGGGTAATTATAAGCTCCATAGCATTGGCTGCCCTTGGCTAATTGCCGTTAGGGTCTTTTAAAAAGGGAAAAGATAGGTTTGGGTTATTCAACTCAATTCCAAACACATTGTAAAAGTCAGAAAGCCTCATTGGCAGATTTTAAGACTCTGCAGGTCCAAGTGTGGTAAAAATCAGGCGCTGGCTTCAATGGTTCTGATAGCACACCTACAAGGAGACTGAACCCACAGCCTCAACAGGACTCCTCAAAACAGATGCATTTGTAAGAAGGAACCTGAGACATGTGAACTCCCAGGCCAATCGGAGTAGATCCCTCCTTCCTGACTTAGAACAAACTCCCCTTGCCTGGACACCTCATACAGACATCATTTCAACATTCTGAATTTGTGTGAACCTAAGAACATAGATGTTTGAAAAATAATTTTGTCTCATAAAAAGAAATGTGCAGGGAGAAACAGAAAAGAAATATAAAAATGTAGACACTAGCATAATAATTTAAAACCAATTATGTATAATTTAAATCAATTATATATAACTTAGCAATTTATGTCTTCATAAATATCAGTGTTTAGTGCTTACAAGGATTTTTTTTTTAGTCAGAAAATGCTATTTGGTTTTTGAGAGTACTTTCAACGTGATACCAATATTTGAATGGTGAACTTGAGGCAAGAAAAAACGAAAACAAAAAGAAAAACTACTAGGTAATTGGTTTTAGTTGTTTGCATTGCTGAAGTAGGTTAAGGTGAGGGGGGACTATATTTTTTAATTGAGAAAAGATATTAATTTAACAGCTAGTATGCCAAATGTTTGTGGTCCATTTTGGGCTCAAGATACTTTAAATAAAGGCATGAATGCACTCTTTTGGAGATAAGTATACTAGTCACTACCAGACACAGTAATATTGAGGAGCATTGCTGCACAATTATTGCTCCACACATCAATGAAGAGATTTACCTTCACTCAGAGACCTGGTCCCTAAGTCAGTTGAACAAATTTAGGAAGTAATCCTTAATCATTCTGATGCCAAGGATAACAAGTCAATGTTATCGAATGCAGTATGACAACATGTAAATAAATAAGCAATTTGTCCATTTGTGAGGAATGTGTTGCAATGAAATAAAAGACTATGGGGCCACAGAAAATTAGGTTCAAATCCTAGTCTTCATTTACAAGTTATATGAACTTCGGTAGGTCAATGTCTGTGAACTGAAGCTTCCTATTCTAAAGCACTGACATAAAAATGCATACCTCAGAGCATTAAACTATATAGTTCATGTAAAAAGAGCCAATATATAGGAGAAATATAATCAAAAAACAAACCTCCTGCCAACCCGGAAAGCCTCTCACAGAGTAAAACAGGAAGCTTTATTACTGAGTAAACATGAAGCCAGGAGGTGATGTGCATCAGCCGGCCTGCTAAGAGATTGCAAAGACGGAGCGAAATCCTGTGCTTTGACATAGCCAAGCAGGTACAGCCCATTGCACCTGGTCTCACGAAGAACCCTAACCCGTCCTCCAGTAAGATGACTTGACAGCGCTATTCGTCATGCCTAGTCCGTCCTAACTGCACCTGGTAACTGGGGTGGCCGTCTGTGTTTTCTAATTAGCGTTAGCCAAAGGAAATATAACCTTCTCGTCTCTCTATGACAGAAGGCAGTTTTACAACTTGGAGCAATGGACCCACTGCAGCTAGGCTCCTACCCTCCCACGGAGATGAGGAGATGAAGCACTCTCTCTCTTGATGATTACATTTTAAAGAAATGGTTCCTGGGTCCTTGAGAAAGACATTCCTGGGTCTTAAAGATGGCAAGAGGCTTATTTAGCCTTTAAAAAGATTTACATGCAATTACAAGTTTTCTAAAGTATATGTTCTAAGAAAAAGGAGGACAAAGTCTCTTTATTTTCAACAGGGAGAATTAAGCCTCTTATTTTTAATTGTATTTGACCTTACATATAGCACAAAGCCTGCTACACAGTCGATATACAGTAACTGGCCACGTTTATTAACCATTAATATGAATCTTAAATATATTACATACAAAATAAGCAGTTTTTCATTTTCTATCCAAGTTAAAACCATTATATTAAGTCTCAAAATGTTGCTTCTGTCCTATTAAGTATAAAAAAAGAAGAAGAAATGTATAGGCTCTCAATACTGCAATTTATTTATGCAATAAAAATTACTCCAGATTAATACCTGAACAAAAGCACTACAGCAGAAATTTAACCACAACAAGTTTAAAGAACTAAACATTGAATTATAGAGGTTGAACAATATCCAGTGACTCCACTTCAAAAGGTTTAATGGTTATACACACACACACACACACACACACACACACACACACATATATATATATATATATTTGCCATTTGCCTCTCTGATAAGGCTGTTATATGGAACTTATTAGCATTAGATGGCTCTATGGCGGTATATTGGGTTTCTTTTCTCTCAGTTCTGGGACCAAAGTCCTAAGGGCACAGTCTCCTGTCGTCTCTGCTATAGTGCCCAACCCATACCTTCTGGAGTCACAGACATATCTAATGCAAATGATAGCTCTGCCTAGGAGATACCCAGAGTTTTACTCTGCTTTACTAGGATTTTTGTCTTCTCAGAGGTGTCTTGCTGCTCTGATTCCCAGTCCCTTTTGTGCCCTTTCTTTACACAAGAAGATATAAGGGACCAAATCACTGTGCCAGGTGGGGAATAAAAGTTCACCAAAGCCCCCAAGTCCCTACAAAGGCTTGCATCTCCTCATGTTCTTGGGGTTAAATAGGCTGGTATTGTATTTATCATACCATTTTTTGCAGGGCAGTAGACTTATTGGTTACTAGTTGGTGTTTCCCTTCAGCATTGGTTTGATTACTCGAACCAGGAGGCAGAATGCACCAACAGACGCTTGCAGAGTTTGACCTTGTAGGATATCAGTGCCCCATATGTTCTCTGGTACTGGAGAGATAAAAACCTCATATCCTCAGAAGGGAGAATGCCCATTTTGCAGTGTCAAAAGAACCTCCCCATCCACAGCCATTTGTCCTCCATAACCATCAATGGCACTGAGGGGACCAGAAAACTTCTAAGGGTTATCATGTATTAGAACACATTCCACTCCACTATCTACCATAGCCGTCACCTTCAGCTTAATTCAGGGGGAGCCAGTTAAAGGGAGCTCAGCATGAGGCCTCTAGTTGCCTCCAAGGGCCCACACCTGGGAGCAGTCTTGGCTCACATTCTATATTCCGGCGTGGAAAGCAGCCACCCTGAATAGCACCGTATCCCTGAGGCCAGGGCTTCAGGGACAGTAAGTGCAGGTGGGGCAGGTCTGAACTATTGTTCAGGTGATGAGGCTTTCCCTAGGGCAACCAGCACTGCATCATCTTGTCTTTCTGTTTCTAGATGAGATCCTGGTAACAATGAAGTCAAATCACATTTGGTTCTAGGTTACCTTTAGTGCACCCTTTCTAACATTTGGGGTAGCCTTTGGCTTTTTAAACTTCCCTCTCTATCTTGGGTTTTTCCCCATAGTTTGTACCATCTCCTTGGATTTGTCAGTTTTCTGAACATCGTAAATGCCTTGTCTCACTCTTGGACTCAGCAAAGATATCAGCATTCCGCACCAGGTGTCAAGAGTGGACTGGAGTAACTTGGCTTTCATTCTTGTAGTGAATGCAGCTGCATGAGGGCCTTTAAAGACAGGGGCATAGATGGCCTGTCCCTAAAAATTTGTGGTACCTCCTCTATAGATTCCCAGGGTTCCTACATTCCCAGGGAGCTCCCCCTCATTGGCCAAGCCTCCTAGGATAATCCAACTGATAAGGAAGTAATACCTTGAACCGCCCAAGCATGTGTCCTGGAGGTCTGCATGTGTGATGATGTTGCTCATTTTCTCTGTCTCCTGCCCTGTCTGAGAAATGCCACACCCCTTCTCCCAAAGCCATTTGAGCATGCCTAGATACTTTCCAGACCTTTTACTGGATTTTGGCAGTTATATCAATAAACTCAGCAGGAGTCTATTCTTTCATTATGAGCATTTCCTGAATTGGGGCTACCTGCTGGCTGGGGTTGCTGTTACTGTGTTTTTGCTTTCCTTTGCATTAGAGGTCAAAATACGGGTCATTTCACCAGTTTCACTGTCAATCACAACATCCTACTCTTGGGTCTCCTTATTCTAACAGGGATTCTCCCTCTTAGCATCCCATTCAGGTCTTGTCACAAGAACTCAGACCTTAATCCTGCAATAGCTTATGTCCTCCTAGCTTTGCAAAATGGCATGTTAAGGTCTCCAACCTATTATCCTGCTCTCCTACTTTGTCTATTAGCTAGGATAATGGAGAATGCATGTCCTCTAGCCTCAGCTCTTCTTCCAACTCTCTAACTCAAGCTTTAGCCTGTAGCTAGGCATCGATGGCCAGCCGAGCTGCAGAGTAGAAGCCAGCTCCACTGCAGCAGCCGTTCATTTCCCTTTTTTGCCGCAGTATGCTATGCACAGTTTCTGAAATGAGGGCATTAGACCAGATGGCCTTTGTGGTGGGGGCGGGAATTCCCATACTCACATGGCAGTCCATAAACATCTAATACACCACCCACCCAGTCCCACACAGAGGTCAGTGGCCAACCTGGGATTTTTCCCAAAGATGCCACTTTCTCAAGACCCAATATTTTAGTGTCCTGACTGGCTCACCAATTGTTGGATTTCACCCACAGGAATTTCCCCCAGGGGAAATCTGAAACTGGCCCTCATACCTAGAGAGCAAGCAGAGACTGAAAGAGGCAGATCACTGTAAATTGGTAGGTGGCAGTTTTAATAAAGAAACAAACTTACATAAGAGGTTACTCTCAGATGGTTTCAAGATGAGTAGACCTTAGCACCCCCCACAAGAATCTTAAGAGCATATATAGAAACCTTAATTGGTGCACGTCATGTGCTCAGTCCAGGTGATCTCAATAACATCTTCTTCTGGAGAGGCTGTGTCCTGGAAAACAGCTCCCACTGTAGGAATGGTGGGCGGAGGGGACATTCCAAGGACCGAGGACGGGGGGTGAGGAGCCTTCCGTGGCATGCGTCCAGCTCACGGGTCAGCTGGTGGCCTTGTATTCTCGATGGCCTCCTCCAGCAATAGTCAGCTGTACTCTTAATAAGGTGATGTAACAGGGTGCAGTCAAGGTGGGGCCCCAAATAGGGATTTTTAATGGGGTCCAGAACTCAGTGTACAGGAAAAATTATTATATATGTATATATATAAATATGACTGATGTCCTCACCCCGCAAGTCTGAGTTGGGGGATGGGAGGCATGGAGCAGGGCCATTGAGAGTTGTTTTGAATAGCAACAGTTTTGCAGATAACTTCTAGAGTGGTCATTTAACATATCTATAACCTTTAACTGGTTTCATAGATATGTTAAACAGCTGTGGCTATGCTTTGAGCCAGGGGGATGGGAGTGACTTCAACCCATGATGTAACTGGGAGGTAACTCCCCCTAGTTACAGAGCCTGCTGTAAGAGCTTGGAGATGATTAGTTCCATACCACAAGGCCACACCTGCCCAGACTTACTATGGTAGCCCAGTAAAGCTGGAAGAATACAGGAATGCTGGCAGCTGTGGCCAATTGTGGGAGGAGTTGGAAATGGTGAGGCAGAGGAAGATTGGAGCTGGGATTTAAACCCAGGCATGGCAGCCATGCAGCATCTTTTAGGACTACGCGGCTTGGGCAGAGAAGAACCACGAACTTCTATTTTTTTTTCCGAGATCTGGTACCCTAGACTGGGCAGAGGGGGAAGGAAGGACTGTTTGTGGGTATTCCAAAACACTTTGGGATCTCAATGAAGACATTAAATCATTAATCTTAAGTTTGTATAACTCTTTAAATAAATAATCCCTTTCCTTTTCACCAATCTGGCACTGAGAGACTTCTTTCCCTGGCAGCGGGCAGGGCAAACCTAGTACGGGGGTCCCCCAGAGCACAAGGGTGGGTCCATTCAGTAATAGTGTATTGTTCATCCCGCACCCCCAGGTCTGTTCTGTAACAGTGATGGCCAAGATTAAATGAATAAATTACCTAAAAACTATAAAAAGTCAGCACTGGTGCAAAAGAAATAGAAAACTTAAATTACTAGTAAATTTTAAAGGTATTGAAATAATTGAAACCCTTCTTTTCAGAAAATTGTTTGCCAGTGACTATTCTCAAATACACAATTATCAATATCAGGCTTTAAAGCTAAAAAATTATATTGCTGTTTCCCTTAGCTTCAAAAGAAAAGCGGAGGCAAGAGGTGAGAGCATACAAACATATCTTGTTGAAAACATTTTTCAAAGGTAAACGCTTCTATCTTAAAACATTACTGACAATTTCCCACTTGGAGTTGAGTTTGTCCACGATCAGGAATACCACCACAACGAGCTATGACAGACTGGGGCAACCCCCCTTGAGCGCAGAGATAAGTCTCCAACGATCTATATAAAAATACATTTTACACTGCAAAGGAGAAGAATTGAATGTAATAAAACTGAGTAACAAATGAGTCGATACATATAATTTGAAAACTAGCACACAGGTTCTATTGTTTGAAGTCTTTATGGGTTGGCTGAACATCCCAGTACCCAACAAGGCATTGCTCCTTTTGGGGGAAAAACACCTTGCGCTCTGAACAGCTGACTTACAAATAGACTTTGGAAAAGACATCCAGTCCCTTTCTGATCATTGAAGTTTCCTAGGTCTGCAGCCCCAGAGCCCCGTTTATATATCTATGCCATTTTCATAGCCCGTAACTGTTAAGAAGGAACTTAAGTATTGTATGAAGAGATGGATCTGACTAAACATATGGACAATAAAAGATTATTGAAAAGTATGCCTCTCCTAAGTGATTCCTTAAAACATTGTTTTCGAAGTGTAGCTCCCAGACCAACAGCAGCAGCAGCTCCTGGAAAGTTGTTTGCAATGGAAATTCTAGGGCTCCACTCAAGATCTACTAAATCAGAAACTCTGGGAAAACTCTCAGCAATCTGGGGTTTAACTAGCCTTCCAGATGATTCTGATTAGCCCTCTAGTTGGAGAACCACTGGCCTAGAGGTCTGCTCCAAGAAGCAGTGACTATAATTTATTAAGGTGTTTGTAAAGCACAGATTGTAAAACAATATTGTTTTCTACAGTGCCTAGATTTACCTGTCATTTTAAGGAATTTTTAGTCTGCAACCTCATTTGAATTACATTTTTCATGCCTCTAGCACATTTTCAGACACAGACCATTCAGCTTATTGAGCTTCAGATCATGCTCGACAATTGTCCTGCAAATGCTAGTAACCTGACAATCAGGATGCCCCTGCTCTCCTTGTCTGGGCATTAAAATACAGATGCCCAGGCCTCACTGCCAGTGATTCTGACTTAACAGACCGGGGAAAAGGCCTTGGGGTTAGTATTTTCAACCCCCTACAGCATTTGTATGCACATGCACAGACACATATACGTACACACCCCTCTTCCTAATATGTAGTCAGGGTGTAATACCAGTTTTAAAATCACTGCTATATAAAGATTAAAGAATCCAAACAGTTCTTCAATTGGTGATCTGCATGAGGAAGATTTAAACATTTCTGATGCTAAGTGCCCATGCTGCTCCGCACTCTGGCCCATCTCCTATTCACTTTCCAAGACTAAGTAGAAAGGGATGAAAATGAAAAAATGGAATTAAGTAAGAGCGTAAAGCTCCGTGGCTCCATATCTCACTTTTGCAATCTTGTGAATAAGTCTACACTCCAGGGAACACATCAAACACGAGTCATTATGAGAACCACCCTGCTCACTGGCATAGGGACTGTTGAAAACTGGGACCACACCGAGAGTAACATCTCACCAGAAGACTTTTAACTGAGGCTTGTGCTCCCTGTTCCTCACAAGACAACCTTTTCTGTTGCCAAGAGCAGCCCACCCACATTCAGGATCACCTCCAGGAATGCTTCTGTGTTTGAAAGGAGAGTGTCCAATTTGCCAAATTCTACCATCTTCACCACCTCCGAATGCTCTGAAATCTCCACAAAGTACCTTCCCAACATAGAAATCTGATCTTAGCCCCTGCCTCTCTCACCAGTAGCTCTATTGTAGCATTACACAGTGCTACATCAATGTTGGCTATCACAGTCATGTTCACTAATCATCTGGAAACACAGTCAGCCAAAGCTATTGTTCTGCTTGGACACAATTTTATTTCCCAGGGTAGTAATCCAAATCCTGCTCCCACTTGCTACCACCGCTGCTCCTCCCATCACTGTCCTTCTACCCCCCACCACGAGTGTTTGTTAACCTTGTTTATTAACTCATAGCCCTGAGAAAATAATATTAAAGTTTAATGTGTAAGTGTATGTGGCTTCATATATTTGCTTCATGGGAAAAATGAGTACACATTTACCCTCTGTCCTGAACACCCATTCCTCTTTCACAATGAGGCTCTGATTTGACCAGCACACAAAAGAGGATTTATTTTTTCCAATGCAATTTTCTCTCTTATCTCAGCGAGAAACAACTATTTCTCTCTTCTCACCAAGTCTTTGCATCTAGGATGTAAAAGAAGAAGAGAAAAAGGGAAAAAATAAATCAACCTTAATTAAAGAAAAACCAAGGGAAGACACTAAAATTTCTTTAAAAAATAGAGACAGATGGAAGCAAGAAAGAAGGAGGCAGAGAGTTTCAAGAGAAAAAGAGAAGATACAGCACAGGTTTCCACAAGTGAGACACACAAGAATCAAACAATTCAGAATTATAACAGGAGATCTCTTGGTGGCTGTGAAGTGAGGAAAAGCTTCTTTAGATATCAATTATTGGGCTGAGTGTGCTCAATACAGTCATGGAAACCAGGTCGAAATGAACAAAAATTAAATCAACAACTTTTGGGGGCATCCACGATGGGGAAGCCACTATCAATATGCTATATTAGAAAAAAAAATTTTTTCATAAATAAAGAGGATGTTCTGAAAGACCATGAAAGAGCTCCAAAAAAGGGAAAGGAGAAAGAAAAAGAGGTGCTTCCCAATAGGCTTCTGGTCACACACCTCCCCACGACCATTCTGGTGGAAGCTCCAAGCTCTGTGAGCAACGGCCCTGTTATGAGGACAGCGGCAACCCTTGTACAGGCCTTCGCATTTGGCACCTGTCCGTTCAAGTTAGCAGGTGACCTCTGTTCACAACCACTTCTTACAGATATGTCACCTCAACCTGCCTCCATTACAGCTTCTAGACTTTTCTTATTATCAAACCTTAGGAGAAAGGCAAGGCCAAATAGCAGTGACTAAGAAAAAAGAGATTGGGAGGCCCAGGGAGAACGAAGGGTTATCAAACTGAGATTTTCATCCATTTCTCATCTCCAGATGAAACACTTGCCAAGAGTTTGAATTCTAAACATATAACAAAATATGATTCATATTTCTTAAATCTAGGTCTTTTCAGCTTTTGAATTCATGAGAAATAAAGTTTTTTTTAAACCAAGAAACTGTACAAGTCACCACATTTACTAATAGGATATTACTGGCAGTGTTATTGTAATAATCAGATCTTAATCTTTTAAGAACAACATCTCCACAGGAGTGACTTTTAGCCATTCAGACACCATCTCCTTCTGAGTATTCCATGTTTAACAAGAATTACATGTCACTGTTCTTCTCTCCAGGCTTGACAGAAGAAAAATTTGGTAAGTTACAATGGAGGTAAGCAAGGATATTTTTTCCTCCCTTTTTTTCTGAATTTATTTTTTTTCCAGTTAGAGCGGTTGGTTATTCATCAGAAATTGCCTTCCAGTTGTTCCCTTACATGGTTCAAAGACACTTATTCAAATGGTTTAGCTGGGCCACTAGCCTGGCACCAGTTTTTGACCTCTCTTCAAAGAGATGAATCAGATGAACTTGCTTCCCATAAGGCTTGTGTGACTCAAGTTCTTGGGCAGGGTAATAGGCAGAGGAGAATTTATCAGACCAGTAATGTAAGTTGTACCATGAAACACAGGGAAACCTGCATTTCACTCAATGGAAGTGAGTCTTAAATGTTTCTCTCTCTCTCTCTCTCTCTCTCTCTCTCTCTCTCACACACACACATACACACACAAATGGTAACTGTGAGGTGATGATGTGCTAATTACTTGATATACATAAATATACATAGAATTAGATCTATATAGCTATTACTCAACCATGAGAAAGAAATATTACCATTGTTAATAATATGGATGACATTATAGCAGAAATAAGTCAAAAAGAAAAAGACAAATACTGATTAATATCAGTTATATGTAGAATCTAAAAAAGCCAAAATCATAGACACAGATTATTGAATGGTGGTTATCAGGGGCTGGGGGTAGGCGAAATGGAGATTAAAAATTGCTAAGCAAGTGGATCTTAAATATTCTCAACATGAAAGAGAAATGGGAATTATACAAGGTAATAAAGATGTTAACTAACCCTACTGTGGTAATCATTTCAAATGTATAAACACATCAAATCATAACAATGTATACCTTAAACGTATACAATGTTATAATAAAGATTGCAAGGCTTCCAAAAATAGGTATTAATATAATGAGAAAGGGGATAAGCAAATATATTTAATTAAAAAGACAAATTAAATTGGAAATCAGCCCTGGCCAGATAGCTCAGTCAGTTGGAGCATCATCCTGGATACCAAATGATGTTGTGGGTTTGATTCCCAATCAGGGTATATACTAAGGTTGAGGGTTCAATGCCCAGTCAGGGAATATATGGGAGGCAACTGATAGAGGCATATACAGAAGGCAACTGATTGATGTTTCTCTCTCCCATGGATGTTTCTCTCTCTCTCTCTCTGTCTCCCGCTACCTCTCTCTCTCTTTTTTCCCTTCCCTCACTCCCTCCTCTTCCTCTCTCTCTACAAAATCAATGAAAATTATTTCCTCAGGTGAGAATTTTTTTAAAAAATTGGAAAGCATATCTCCAAATATTTATTATTATCTAAAGTAAAGTGACTCTAAAAACTTTGAAAGTGAAAGCACTGGAAGGTGGGTAATTTTTAAAATAATTAACCACAATTAGCATTTTCTGTATACAAACAGAAACCAGTTAGAAAGATTATGAAAAGGAGAAAGCATCAAAATTAAAATTTGTGCACTGGATAATATACAATGAAAATAAGCCAAAAGCAAATTGAAACTGGGTAAAGTTGTTTCCAATATATGTGATAAAGGGTGCATTTCCTTAAAAGTCTTCAGAGAATAGTAAAACTCGCTTAAGAAAAGAAATATTCAAGCAGATCATAGAGATAAAAATATAAATGGATCTGAGCACTAGAGAGATGCTCAATCCGATTCATAACTCTGAATGTGTAAATTAGCTTTGCGATAAGATGCTATCATTTACCCATTAGATTGACAAAGACAAAAATGTCTGGAAAAATAGTTATTGGGAGGTGTAAAACTTTTGCTTTTAGTTCTTAAGTGTAAAAAATATTTTTTTACAGAAATCGCATTGTTATTTATAATACTTCTATTTCTTAAGATTTTTCACGTGCTACAGATCTGCAAAGATCCAAGTTATCTTGCTTAAAACCTATTTTCATGGCAGTTGAATATTAATTATTTTATGCTTTAATTTGCATGCTTCATGTTTTATCCCAAATTTGCAAACCTGGGTCAAGATTTCAAAGGGAATTCATTGAAATAGCATTATTACTATAGTTCAAGGGTAAAAAAGATGTGAATTTAAATATGCTGAGATTAGTAAAACTGTGATTATGGCAGTTCCCTACAGGTACCACATGCACAAAAGGAAAATGCAAATTGAAAGTGATATGATAAATATCAGAAAGTCTGATATTTGGAAGGTGAGCAATCCATTTTGCCTTTTTGCAATTTGGCACTGTCAGCATGAAATATTATCAAAGAGCATTATGAAGCCACTGAAGTTTACACATCATTCTAAGATAAAACACTGTGCCTTTGCTAGAAAGCAAATTGATCTTTTCCCATACTGAGTACAAAATAATGTTTTCCAGAGTCAAATTAATTACTTTTGTGACAAACATAAGAAAATAATTAAAACACAGAAGAATCATTCAAAGTTGTACCCTTTCTAGAAAATGCAAATGTATGTCACCATGTTGCTAAGATAACAAAACAGCACAAAATTAACGACTATTGTGTGCTAAGGAAATTAGAAAGAGTTCTATAGGCTTGTTTTATAAAGGATGGTGGGTGGCTATAACACAATGTCAGTCGTATTCAATGTAACTGAGCCATTACTCTATTCATGATGATAGACACTGAACTTTATAACTGCATATATCTGCTGACAAAGTGTATGAATCTACTCCTGGTATATGTGATATACCGAGAGGTCTATCTGGAAAAAGTCCTGTCATTGTTAATATAATGAGAATGGTTTGCATGATGTCGATGTAACCTGGCAGCCAAGGAGAGTGGACTGGAATGCACATGCATGAACAATGACGACTTCACTGTACTAGTCAGTGGGGGCAGTAGACTCTGTTGAGTGAGCATGTGTACTGTGTGGCCATCACACTCAAAATGACTGAGTGAGTAGAGTAACTAATCTGCATCAAATTTTACATTAAGCTTGAACATGCCTCCACAGAAACTATTCAATTAATTTAGAAGGCTGCAGCTATGGGCAACTGGTGATTGGCAGCTTCATCGTGACAACATGCCCGCTCACGTATCACATCTCATGCAGAGTTTTTTGGCAAAACATCAAATCACTCAGGTGACTGAGCCCTGCTACAGCCCAGGTTTGGTGCCCTGTGACTTCTGGATTTTCCCAAAACTAAAATCACCATTGAAAGGGAAGAGATTTCAGACCATTAGTGATATTCAGGAAAATACAAGACAGCTGATGGTGACTGGGAGAACTGTGTGAGGTCCCAAGGTACATAATTTGAAAGAGACTGTAGTGTCATTGTCCTATGTATAATGTTTCTTGTATCTTGTGTCTTCTTCAATAAATGTCTCTATGTTTCATATTACATGGCTGAATACCTTCTGGAAAGACCACACACACACACACACACACACACACAAAATATGGTACATGTATTCTGTATTACTCAGTGTCTTCAGCAAGGTCTGTAACAGGATTCTATGCTCAAATACACTAGTATTTCTGCTGCAAATTGTGATTATTCATATTAAGTGGGATAGAGATTAAAAATAGTGTCACCTTAGTTCAGGTCATGTTTTTGGTATAAAATGAGTTATGAAATATAGTTGACCTTGGAACAACACAGGTTTGAAGTGTGTGGGTCCATTTACACATTAATACATGGATTTTTTCCAATAAATATACAGTCAGTCCCCAGTACCCTGAGTTTCACATGCATGGATTAAACACACTACAGATTGAAAACAGTATTTTCAATCCATGGTTGGAATCTGCAGGTGCAGAGGGCCAGCTATATGCCTTATTAGATATCATTTTATGTAAGGGACTTGAGCACCTGTGGATTTTGGTATCCGTGAGGTTCCTGGAACTAATCTCCCACAGATACTGAAGGATAACCAAGTTTTTGAGGAGTCAAAATTTGTAACAGATTTTTGACTGCATAAGGGTCATTCCTTCCCAATCCCCATGGTGTTCAGGAGTCAATTGCACTTGTTTATCAGTGGTTTCATGGGGAGTATGTGGTTAAGGGATTGTGAACCTATAACTCAATACCATCATTACCTTCCTTCAATCTCCTCTGTCTGAAACTAAATAACTGTAGGTTCTTAAACATTTCCTTTAAAGTTTATATGCCATTATCTTTAATTATCCCCATAGCTGTTCTTTTCCAACATAATCTGACAAACAGTAGAATCCTGAACACAGTAAATTATTACGTAATAGGGTCTAAAAGGAAGATTACTTTTGACTGCCTATATCTGTGGTGATACCAAATAGTATCACAGTCAATTTTATATAGCTTCAGGGATAACACAATTTACTTCTGCATCACTTTTCTTAGAACTTAATTATTAATACTTGATCTAAACTCCAGTCTCCAAACATCCAGAAAAGTCATCTTGTTCTTATAGCTTTTGGAAATGGGCCCAATGATCCTTTAATCCTACAACAAAATGAGCTGTCCAAAAATGGAACAGGCTGTCCTAGAGTATAATGAGTTCCCTATTATTGGAGGTAGTTTGGTGGGAGCTAGACAATATAGTGAGTGTGCTCATAATAAGCAAACAATAAAAGAAGTCCATTTAATCCTTTTGTGATTGCATATGTCACCTTACGCAGAGTTCATCTCTCAGCCTTATTTCACATGCTCAAAGTTATTAACTAAAACTTAGTCAACTGAAATTTTGTGATCTTAATTCTTTCACTGCCCACAGGGAGAAGGAGCATCCTATTTGGACTCATAGTGTTCTCATGTCACAGGATTGCTTTTCCAGAGAGAAGGGGTACAACCAGAATCCGTTTTAGTTCAAATCAGTTAATGAGTATTTATTGCTAACCTGCTTTCTCTCTAATGAACTTCTCAGAGTCTGTTTCAGAAAAAATTTAAGTTTGTGTATAGTAAGTAACTGAAGAACAACACCAAAGACAACATAAGCACATGTAAAATGATATAATAAATTCCATAGGCATAAATATAGAGGGAATTGAAATAAAGAAAAGAAAAGTAAATAAAGAAGCAAGGCACTCTGAGGAATCTAGAGTCTTGCTGTGGCCTCAGCTATCACAGGACAAAAAAAGAAGACAGCATTTGTAAGCAAAGAACTGACTTTTTTTTTTCACTCTCTCCTCCATTGAGAATTCTTGGGACCCCCAAATTCTTACTAGATCTCAACTCTTCTTCAAAACTTAATACAAGGAAAAGTTCTGATCAGTATATTTTCTTTTGTACATGCATTAGATTCTATTGATTATCAAATAGCATTTAGCATAGTGCTGGTCACCTTAGTAAACTCTAAATAAATGGTAGCAATTATTATCAATACAGCATTGGATTTTCTAAGGGTATTATCAGGAGGCACAAATTGCAATACAACAGAAAAGAGCTTGAATAACGTATTGTTTTATGATTATAAAAGAAAGTTGCAAAAGGATATATATAAAACATATTAAATTTGAAATACATGTAAAATTACTATATGCTTAGATACACATGGTGAAAATACATCAATATATTTGCAAAGAATTTTCTCCCAATTAACAACAGTGATTTTCTCTGGGGAAAAGGGGATGTGGAACTCTGTGACATTTCATTAAAAAAATAAGATAAGTGAGAGATTCAAAACGGCGGAGGAGAAAGTGGAACCTACACTAACCTCCTCCCAGGAACAATATGGAATTACAACAAAATTGTAGTGAAATCATCTTGAATAACCAACTGAACACTAGCCAGAGAGAAGCCTTACAACTGCAGACAGACAGAAGAAAACACTTCAGCACAACTTGACTGGTAGGGAGTGCAAAGGAGATGTGAGAGGGCTGGCTGGGCTCCAATTGGTGGAAGCTGAAGTGCCAGAGGGATATTTCAGTGGCTGGAGGGTTCTCCCTGGAACTGTGGGTCTAAACCCCATCTGTGCTCCCCAGCCTAAGCACCAGAGCTGTAAAGGAACCCAGAGAATATTCAACTGTGAAAAGCAGCAGAAGTTCTGTTGGCCAGAGAAAGATGGCTGGAGATGCAGAGAGACATGTAAAGGGCCAAAGCGCAAAATTTCTTTTGCAACCACTTACCCTGGGTGCCAGCAAAGGGAGGGCAGAGTGGACTAAAGATGGTTGAGGGTAGTCTGGAGTTGGTGGCTCTGGGGAGATAACTGAGGGAACAGCTGCCTCAGTTCCATGTGCTGAGTCATTTCCCATACTGCAGGAGCCATCTCTCTAGGGCAGAGCACTTCTCTCTGAATGGTATCAGAATGAAGGGAAGCTACAGCCCTATCCACTGGAATTACTCTGCCCCACCCTGTGGTGCTTAAACCTGACTGCAGATTACAGATTAATTATATTAACAACTGATCAGTATAATGGTTGATAAGTTTAATATCTAAGGTGGAAAATACAAAGAAGCAGCCAAAATGGGAACACAAAGAAACAGACCCCATGGGAGAACAAAAGAATTTTCCAGAAGAACTAGATGAAATGGAAGTAAGCAATTTATCAGGTAGAGAATTTACAGTAATGATTACAAAGATACTCAACAATATGAAAAAATACATAGAAATCATAAAAAAGGATCATTCAGAAATAAAGAATGCAATATCTGAGGTAAATAATCCACTGGAAGGAATAAACAGTAGGTTAGGTGAAGCAGAGGACTGAATCACTGATTTGGAAAATAAGGTAGGAAAAACACCCAGGGAGAGCAGCAAAAAGAAAAAAAATAATTTAAAAAATGAGAGCTTAAGAAGCATGTTGGACAACATGAAGCATAACAACATCCACATCATGGGAATACCAGAAAGAGAAGAGAGCAAGCAAGGGATCAAGAACCTATTTGAAGAAATAATGACCGCAAACTTTCCTAATCTGGTGAAGGAAAAAGACATACAACTCTAGGAAGCTAAGAGAGTCCCAAACAAGTTGGATCCAAAGAGGCCTACACTGAGACAAATCATAATTAAAATGACAAGGCTTAAAGACAAGAAGAGACTCCTAAAAGCCACAAGAGAAAAGCAGGTAGTTATCTACAAGGGAAGACCGATTAGACTGTCATCTGATTACTCATAAGAATTATTTAAGGCCAGAAGGGAGCGGCATAAAATACTCAAAATGATGAAAAACAAGGACCTACAACCAAGGCTACTTTACCCAGCAAGGCTATCATTTTAAATTGAAGGAGAAATAAGGAGCTTCCCAGAAAACAAAAAGCTAAAGGAGTTTATTAATAACAAACCAGTACTGCAATAAGTGTTAAAGGCTTGGAAGAAGAAGAAGGAGAAGGAGAAAAAGAAGGAGGATGGGTGAAGGGAGAGGAGGAGAAGAAGGAGGAGGAGGAGAAGAAGAAAAAGAGAAAGAAAAAAAAACAGAGGAAAACAGTCTAACAATAAAATGGTACTATATACATATCTATCAATAATCGTCTTAAATGTAAATGGCTTAAATGTTTCAACCAAAAGAGAGCGGGTACCTCAGTGAATAAGAAAACAAGAGCCACATATATCCTGTCTTGAAGAGACCCATCTCAGATCAAAAGATACACATAGACTAAAAATAAAGGGTGGGAAAAAAATATTTCATGCAAATGGAAAAGAAAAAAAAAAGCTGGAATAGCAGTACTTATATCTGACAAAATAGACTTTAAAAACAAGGCTATAGTGAGAGACAAAGGACACTACATAATGATAAAGGGAACAATCCAACAAGAGTATATAACCCTGGTAAACATTTATTCACCCAACATAGGAACACCTAAATATGTGAAGCAAATCTTGAAAGGCATAAAAGGTGAAGTTGACAGAAATACAGTCATAGTTGGGAATTTTAACACCTTATTGACTTAGGTGAATACATCTTCCAGGCAGGAAGTCAACAAGAAGACAGTGGGCTTAAAAAACACACTAGATCAAATTGATTTAACCAATATGTTCAGAGCATTTCACCCCAAAGATGCAGAATATACATACTTTTCAAGTGTACATGGAATGTTTTCTAGGATAGACCACATGTTAGAACACAAAACAAGTCTCAATAAATTTAAAAAGTTTGAAATCATATCAAGCATCTTCTTTAACAATAATGCTATGAAACTAGAAATAAATCACAAGACGAACACTGAAAAACACGCAAATACATTGTCGACCCCTTCTTTATTTAATAACATGTTATTTAAATACATACATATTTAAATAACATGTTATTAAATAAAGAAGGGGTCGACAATGAGATCAAGGAAGAAATCAAGAGATACTTTGAAAGAAATGAAAATGAGGACACAAGAATTCAAAATTTGTGGGACACTGGTAAAGCAATCCTAAGAGGGAAAATCATAGCATTACAGGACTACCTCAAAAGACAACAAAAAGCTCAATAAACAATCAAATTTCACATATAGAGAAACTTGAAAAAGAACAGCAAACAAAATCCAGTGTGAGTAGAAGGAAGGAAATAATACAGATCAGAGCAGAAATAAATGAAATTGAGTCTGAAAAAATGATACGAAAGTTCAATGAATCTAAGAGCTGGCTCTTTGAAAAAATAAACAAGATTGACAAACTTTTAATCAGACTCATCAGGAAAAAAAAAGAGAAAGGACCCAAATAAATAAAATCAGAAATGAAAGAGGAGAAAGAACAACTGACACCAAATAAATATTAAGTATCATAAGCAAATATTATGAACAATTATATGTCAGCAAACTAGACAACCTAGATGAAATAGATAAATTCCTAGAAACATACAACCTTCCAAAACTAAATTAGGAAGAATCAAATAATCTGAATAGACAGATAACACTTAGTGAAACTGAAGCAGTAATCAAAAAACTCCCAACAAACAAAAGCCCTGGACCAGATGGCTTCATAGATGAATTTAACCAAACATTCCAAGAAGAACTAACACTTCTCCTTCTCACACTATTTCATACAATTCAAGAGGAAGGAAGTCTCCCAAACTCATTTTACAAGGACAGCGTTATCCTATTCCAAAACCAGATAAAGATACTACAAAGAAAGCTATAGGCCAATATCACTGATGAATATAGTAGCAAAAATCCTCAACAGAATGTTAGCAAACCAAATACAGCAACACATCAAAATATCATATACCACAATAAATGGAATTTATTCTGTGACTGCAAGGATGGTACAACATTTGCAAATCAATAAATGTGATTCACTACATAAACAAAATGAAGCATAAAAACCACATGATTATATCAATAGATGCAGAAAAAGCTTTCAATAAAACCCAGCACCCATTTATGATAAAAACTCTCAGCAAAGTGGGAATAGAGGGGACATACCTAAACACAATAAAGGCTATATATGGCAAACCCACTGAAAGCATCATACTCAATGGGCAGAAATACAAATGTTCCCTTTAAGATCAGAAGCAAGCCCGAAATGTCTGCTTTCACCTCTCTTACTCAACATACTGGAAGGCCTAGCCATAGCAATTAGACAAAAAGAAGAAATAGAAGGCATTCAAGTTTGAAAGGAAGAAGTAAAACTGTCTTTATTTGCAGATGACATGAGAAGGTCCATAGAGAATACCAAAGATTCCTCCCAAAATCTACAAAAACTGACCCATGAATTCAGCAAATAGTGGGATACAAAATTAATATCCAGAAATCAGTTACATTTTTATATGCCAATAATGAACTAAAAGAAATGGAAATTAAGAAAGCAAACCCACTCATTATTGCTTCAAAAAGAGTAAAATACCTAGGAATAAACCTAACAAAGGATGTAAAAGACCAGTACTCAGAAAATTATAAGACACTGAAGAAAAAACTTAAGAAGATACAAATAAGTGGAAGCACATACCATGTTCAGGGATAGGATGAATTAACATCATTAAAATGTCCATACTATCCAACACAATCTATAAATTCCATGTGATTCCTATCAAGATTCCAATAGCATATTTCACAGAACTAGAACAAATATTTCAAAAATTTATATGGAACCATAAAAGGCCCCAAATAGCAACAGCAATGCTACAAAAGAAGAATAAAGTCGGAAGAGTCACGCTACCTAATATCCAACTATACTATAAGGCCATGGTAATCAAAACACCGTGGTACTGGCAGAAAAACAGACACATAGATCAATGGAACAGAACAGAGAGCCCAGAAATAAACCCACACCTTTATAGTCAATTAATTATTCAACAGAGGAAGCAAGCACAAACAATAGGCCAAAAATAGTTTATTCAATAAATGGCGTTTGGAAAATTGGACAGATACATGCAGAAAATCAAACTAGACCATCTTCTTACATGACACACAAGAACAAATTCAAAATGGATCAAAGACTTAAATGTTACATCCGAAATCATAACAATCCTAGAACAAAACATAGGCAGCCAAATCTTGGACATTGCTCGTAGCAATTTTTTTTTAAGATTTTATTTATTTATTTTTAGAGAGAGGGGAAGGGAGGGAGAAAGAGCAATGTATGGTTGCCTCTCACATGGCCCTCACTGGGGACCTGGCCTGCAACCCAGGCATGTGCCCCGACTGGGAATCGAACTGGGACCTTTTGGTTCCCAGCCCGCGCTCAATCCACTGAGCTACACCAGCCAGGCTCGTAGCAATTTTTTATTGGATATATCTCTCCAGGCAAGGGGAACAAAAGAAAAAAAAACAAATTGGACTTCATCAAACTAAAAAGTGTTTGCACAGCAAAGGAAATCATCAATAAAATAAAAAGACAACTCACAGAATGAGAGAACATATTTGCTGATACATCTTATAAGGGGTTAATATCCAAAATTTATAAAGTACTTACAAAACTCGGGGCCAAAAAAACAAACAACCCAATTTAAAAATGGACAAAGGACCTGAATAGACACTTCTCCAAAGAGGACATGTAGTTGGCCAATAGACAGATGAGAAGATGCTAAATATCACGAATCATCAGAGAAGTGCCAATTAAAGCCACAATAAGATACCATCTCACCCCTATCAGAATGGCTATCATCAATAAATCAATAAACAAGTGCGGGTGAAGATGTGGAGAAAGGGGAACTCTTTTGCACTGTTGGTGGGAATGTAGACTGGTGTAACTACTGCAGAAAGCAGTATGGAGCACTCCATAAAATTAAAAATAGACCTGCCTTTTGACCCAGCAATCCCACTTCAAGGAATATATTTGAAGGAACCCAAGACACTAATTTGAAAGAACATAGGCACTCTTATGTTCACTGCAGCATTATTTACAACCATCATGATATGGAAGCAGCCCAGTGTCCATCAATAGATGAGTGAGTAAAACAACTACAGGACATTTACACAGTTGAATTCTACTAGGCTGTAAAAAAGAAGAAAATTTTACCCTTTGCATCAGTATGGATGGACCTGGAGAACATTATGCTAAGTAAAATATGCCAGGCAGAGAAAGACAAATACCATATGATTTCACTCATATGTGGAATCTAATGAACAAACTGAACTAACAAGTAAAACAGAGATAGATTCATAGATGGAGAACAGAAGACAGATAGAGGGGGTGGGGGAGGTTAGTGGGTAAATGAATTGAGCAAAAAGGAGAAAGGACTCATGGGAATGGACAATGGTATGGTGATTACTGGGGGGAGGGGAGTATAAGGGGACTAAATGGTAATGGAAAAAATATAATAAAGATTGTATATTTAAAAAAACAACATAGGCAAGACAATTTAAATATATATAAAAGTATAATGAAGTAAAGAAATTCATAATTTCCCTCTAAATAATCATTGCCAATATTTTAGTTACATCTCTTTAAACCATTCTCATATTATTTCTTTTTAAATTATTCCTCCATAACATTTTTAAATTATGAAACTAAAATGCTCTTATAAGAAAAAGTAAAATAATGTGAATATATATAAAGAAAAAATAATCTTCTCTATTCTTCACACCCTTCAATATCACCCTCTTCATTTATTCAATGTTAACACACTGATACGTGTGTACATACAACACACGCATACACACACCTTTTCCATCTTTCTCTATGCTGATTAAAGTGTGGATACCTGTATACAGAATTCTTTTTACAGAAACATGTAATTTGCTTTATTTCATTCATTCAAGAATTGTATTTAGTAATTCTTATTTAAGTACATTCTATGTTCCAGACAGTTAAGACACAGCTGTGTACAAGGCAGACACACAACATAAAATTCACTGAAATGTTAAATATGTTCCTGACTTATTAGAAAGTTACTTTTACATTTCTTTACCCAAAACAATGACAATAAAACTACACTGGAGCCTCTAAGTTCTTTAATGAGAATTTTAACAAGATTCAATTCCATCTTCTTGATGTCAGTCAGTATGTGATCTCTAATCACAAGCCTTAGTCCATTTCCACTTGGCAAGACAGCAAAGAAAGAGAAAGAGCCCATTTTGGTAAAGAAACACAATGCTTTAGGAGAGTACAGTCTATAGAGAATGTTCATAAAAGGAATTAGACCTCCCACCCCAATCTTATCATTCAGTACTTTCTTCTGTGCTCCTCTGAAATAGTAACAATTCAAAATTAGAAAGTTTAACACATAAATGAAAAAAAAACATCAACTAATTTAAAAAAATAAAATTATCACATGTTCAGGTTAGTGAGACAATCTTAAGCTCCTAAAATTTTCCTAAATATAAATTAGAAAGCAATATAACATTTTTATATTTTATATTTTGTTGGCCTAAATTAAATGAGACTCTGCTGTCATCTTATCACATGACTAGAATCCAATCTCTAAAAATTAGTCATTAAGTCACATATGTTATATATAAGGGCAATAGGAGAGGTCAAAGGAGAGATGAAACTGTGAAGAAAGCAGGATTTTTTTTCCTAAGTATGTTAAAATCTTTAGTTGCATTTTGGAATCACTAGGAGTACCTTCTACGAGATTTCAGAGGATGTGCTGTATTATAGAAAGAAAATTACTGACCTTCAGTAATTTTTTGCTTTGCTATGCTCTTCTGCAAAGACTAAGGACAAGAAGAAACAGGAAAGAAATGCATAATTAAGGTCTTTTTCCCCCAGAGTGTGTCTACCTTTTACACCGTCAGTTGAATTGATTCTATCACATAGCTGAATTCAGAGCCTACAGAAAGTACAGATAGAAATAGCCAAATGTTAAGAATCTAGGTTAAATGTGATGTTCCCTGCACTTACCCAATTTATTTTTTGTTTAAATTGTACCAGTGCTTACAGGACAATCTTAGCAAGAATGTATGAAAGCAAAGTCTAGAACTTAGGTCTTCCCTCATGAAAGGACAATTTTTATTCACCCAGTTTGGGAGAGGGGGTTTCTTCATCAGGCACGTCAACAAAATTCAACAATTGAATGAATAATAAATGTTGTGCGTCTTAGGAAAAAAATATAATAATTCAAGAGGATGCATTTCCACCTGGGTCTGGGAATGAGCAGACAGCTCTCATACTGACGCCAACATCTGGCTGCCAGCCTCCCGCATCTAGTACTGCTGGCCGTAGCCACTCTGCCTGCTGCCCAGGTAATGATGACTTCAGAAGTAAACATATTCAAGCAGGCAAATAATTAATTACTACATATGTTTGAAATGCCTGAAGTAATCATTATGCTAGATGCCAAGGAAGACATAGAGAAAGAATTAGGCCTCAAGAAGCTTGCAGTCATTCAGTGGAAATATGAATGTTTTTGATGAAGAAAGATAAATTATGTGGCATTAAGGAACAATTTTAAAAAAGCTGAGACTATAGTTTGACTTTGTGATCTTGGACAAATCAGTAAACTCTGGGTCTCTTAACTCCTCAGGTAGAAATCAAGGGGAGTGAGCTAAATGATTTCCCTTAAAGATTTAGTAATTCAATGAATCAAGTTATAAATTGTATGCTCCTGAGAGGGAACAGTGTAACAGAACATTTAAGCACAGGAACTCTGCGGTAAGGCTGTTGTGTCCCATAAACCTAGCCCTGTCACTTACTACAAGAACTTGAGTAAGTAACTTCATCTTGCCAACCTTAAATTGCCTTAGCCATTAATTATAGATATTAATAATATCACGTACAAAGGGGCTTGAATGAGGTAATAATGCATTATATGAACTAGCTATTGCTGTGAAACAAACCACCCAAAATTCAATGACTTAAAATAATAAGCATGTATCATTATTTGAGTCTATGGGGCACTTGAGTGTTTCTGTTAGTGTCAGCTGAGCTCATTCTTGCATCTGCAACCAGTTGCAGATTGGATAGAGAGCTCACTCTCATGTTTGGGGGTCGGCTACTATAGACTGGCCCACAATGGTCTTAGCAAGGACAACTGGCCTCTCCTCTACATGGATCGCATCTTCCAGCATGTAGTCCAGGCTCGTTCATGTGGTGGTGGGGTGCGGGTGTGTGTCTAAAGAGAGAGCATGAAGGTGCACGAGGCCCCGTAAGACCCACACTCCATAATGTCCACTCCAACACATTCTATAGGCCAAAGAAAAACACAAGATCAGCCTAGATTCAAGAGTTGGAGAAAGAAATAATCTTCACCTATTGATGGATAAATAGGTGTGGATACCTGAGGGGATTGAAGAATCAAGGCTGTTTTTGTAATTAATCTACTATATTCATTGAAGTAACATGTGCCCAGGGCTTAAGTAAGCATCAGTCACTGTCACTGCAAGTTGCAATAGGAATGCAGAGGGTAGAAACATAGAAGGCTTCATATTTATAGAATGAGAGCTGGGTATTCTTAAATTAGTGAGAAATAGAGTTTGATTAGACAATGGGAAAAGTGAGCAACATAGAGCATATAGTTCTAACTTGCCAACCTGTCCCCTCTCCTTTTAATTAACTGGATGAAGAAGGCAACACATTTAGAAAAAAACAGGCCATAAACACCAGAGCAAATAATTAAAGATAAGAGCCTAGACTATTGCAGATGAAACAAATGATATTTATACTGAAAAGTAAACATGGGCAATGCAATGACATCTGCTCCAGGACCTCTCAGAAGGGACATCCGTATTTGTGGTTAATGACTTTAATAGGAGCATGTTCAGCCAATGGGGGGAGAAAATCTGGGAGAAAAAAAAGCCTGTCCATGCCTCTTCTCCAGTAACAGAATGACTAATCCTGGGAACCAATCAAGCTGCGTGTACTTTTTTTTCATAAACACTTGATGACATGTTGTAGGGACTGGGGATGGGAAAAGAAATGGCCAACGATGGCAAAATTCCTTTGAATATATTCCATTATATTATCAATACTTCTTAAACATCATTTATATTCAAGCCCATATAGGCACAGTGGTTGCTTCAAACATGAACGTGACAAAATTCTTTCTCCTGAGTTGTTTGGGTTCTTACTCTCAGGTACAGAGAACAGTAGAAATGATTGACAACCTTTTGGACAGTGACAATTCCTCAATAAGAATGACATCTAGCATGTTGTAGTCATCAGAAATGCTTGTTTTACCAAAGTTGGGCACTGTATCAGGCCAGATTTCCAACTATACTTCTGCTTACTGCAGTCCAGAACACTGAACTTAAATCTGGATTTACAGATAGGGATCCTGGGTTTAAGGCTTGGCTCTCACGCTAAAACAGGCCATGGAAAAGTCTTTCTACTTCTTCAGGCCTCAGTTTGTCCATCTGTAAGCTAGGGATTAGTAATAGTACATTACATTGTTATTATGAATATTAAGTAGAGTAAAATTTATCCTAAAAGAGTTCTTTATTACATATAAACTGCTATATAAATTTATTTTGCACCCAGTACCCAGCAGTGGTGTACTAATAACTCAGAGATGAATAAAATATGGACTTCGTCCTCAAGGAACTTAGAAGCTGTTTTGAGAAATGCTGACAATTGAGTACAAAACAAGATGTGATAAATAGTAACAAATTGTTTTGAAGACCCAAAAGAGAAAGAGATTGATTAATAAGGGAGTAGGCATACAGATGAGTCAGAAAAGATAACAAATAGATGTAATGTAAGAACTGGGCCTTAAAAATGACGAGAAATGTGCCTAGCGAATCAGCTGAGACAAAGGCAAGCTTATCATGAACGGAAGACTTTAGGAGACAGGCCGGAGGGAGAGGGGCCTCGTGGCTGCAGTGTGAGGTCCATGGTAACAGGACGTGGGAGGTGAGCGCTGAGTGAGATTGTGTCCAACTGTAGAAGACCTTGCCGATGTGAAGAGTGCGAAGAGTCGGGACAATGTTTGTCATCCATGTTGGGCCGTCAAAGCTTTTTCATCAGGAGAGGAAAAAAAAATAACACCTTGGTTCTAGGAAGATTCATGTTTTGGAGACGGCATAAAGGACACATTGAAAAACATTAACTGGGTATACGAGTAAGGATTTGGGGGGTGGGAAAGCTAACCCAGAAGAAGGATGATGAAACACTGAAGACAGCAAGAGGTCAGGGCAGGGATGTTTAAAAAGAAGGGATGCATTTGAGAGCCACTGCAGAGGAAAAGAAGACAAATTATGAATTATTGAACCTGGAAAATGAGAGAAATCAAAGATGACTCAGGATTGTGTGGATTAACCAAGACATTATGCCCAGAAAGAAGGATGCATATATTTTAGAAAAAGGAAGAGAATGAGTTCAATTTGAGGTAAGTTGAGTTTGACAAACTAGCAGGATATTCCAGATGGACATGTCCAGATGGCTGGGCACAAATGTAAAGTGATCAATTTAGTTTGTCTTTCTTTCCTCCACTGCAAAATGGATGGGATATTGCTCGCCACTTCTCTCCAAGGCCTGCAGAGAGGATTAATGAGGCAGTGTTTGAATTTATTCCACACCAAGGATCAATGAGAGCTTGGCAGCGTATTAGGTTGGAGTCCCATTTTGTTAACTTGAAAACAAAGCGGCTTTGATATGAAAGTCACCGAGGGAAGAGAATGCAAACCTGTGAGGCCACACTGTAGAACATAATTGTACATTAGGTAGCCAGGACTGGCACAGCCTTGATGTGGGTGGGCACTTTTTCCAGCTGAAAGCAATGAAAGTGACGCTGCCTTCCTACTGTCTGCACTTCCTCTTTGAATTCCTTTCTGAAGTCATTGGCGCTCAGCCCAAATGTGAACTCAAGACTTAATAAGAACCCCTGCAATACTTTCCAATGAAGTCCATTTCACTAGGTCTCACTTTGTCAGTAACACTGATTCCTGAAGCTAGTTCCTATTAGCTGCTTGTGTGCTATGTAAGAGTAACTTTGGTTTAGTTCATTTGCTACTGATTAATTGATAACACTGAAGTCACCAGGTAACATGTATTTAAGACCACTGCCAAGCCAGAGCTCATATCTGAGGCATTCCTTCTAAAAATACACACTTAGGCATAGAATTTTTCATATTTATACAGTGGGAACCTTCCATAACAGTTCAAAATCCTTTACTTAATAATTTTTATTTCTTCTTCCTACACTTCAGAGAGGACAGAGAAACAAAAACTAGAATGAGAGATAAAGTGTGATATAATAGAAGAACATATTCTTCGAGGGTTTATCATGTCTGATTTCAAATTTGAAACTTACTATGTACCCTGGGTTCTGTGCTTTCCGGGCCTCAGTGTCCTTATTTGTAAAGCCTATTATCATGAAGACTGAACTCTTGCCATTGTTATCTGTGTGACCCAGTGTAAATTACTGAGACTCTGTCTGCTTCAGTTTTCTCATCTACCAGATAGGTAATATCACCTGTCACAGTTTATGGAAGATTAGACGAGATAAAATTAGTTAGCTTTTAGCCTTGGGTCTGATACACCATTATTGCTAAATAAACGGCAGTTGTTTTGCTGGGGGTGATGAAGCAAATATCTCATTGAAAATCCTCAATAAATGTAAATTTCCATATGGAGTGTGAATAGGGCTATCACATCACTACAAGTAGTGCCGGTGTAATCAAGTTTACACCAGTGGTCATTTTAAAGAGGAGAATAAATCACCAAAGGACAGCCTTGCATGGACAAAAGAACCATGTTACCCACTTTGCCTTGGTTTTGAATTAAGAAGCCTGATAAGTTGTTTGATATTTTTAAAATACTAAAAAATTAAAGCTTGGAATTTAAAAAATATATTGATAGGGGACTCAAGAGTGGAACATTTTTTTGTTTAGCTAATAGCTAATAAGCTTACTAATCGATGCATGTAAAAATATATTGTTCCAGGAACTGAAGGTATGACCCACCTTGACTCCAGGAGACCATATGCAGCTTGCTCCACCTTTGTGCCTGAGGAGGACTGCAGGTAATCGAGATGGCATGTGAGCCATTGTGCTCCAGGGTGAGACGTGGGACACAGATAAAGATCACTGCCCAGGACACAGATGAAAGAATGCTGCAGCTTTTATATGATTAACTTTTCCCCTGAATTCCAAACCCCTTACCTACACTTTTCTTCTCTATTATAAAAAGGGCTGGGTTAAAATGGAATTTAAGACGTTCTGTTAGAGAACATAACACACTGTCTTCTCAGATCACCGGCCATCTGAATAAAGCTCCCATAACGATTCAATCCCTGTCTCTGCTTATTGGTTCTGGGAGTGACAAGTAGCATGAATGCCAGCTTTTCCAGTTTCAATATTATGATAAAGCAATTTCTTCATCCTCAGTGATAGCCTCCCAGCTGTTCATAGCAAGGGGCTTCAAAGCCGGCCCAGAGACATTAGCCTCACTGGGCCTCATCCTAGGAAAACCTCTGAATACTAAATGTAAGCAATTTGGGGAATATCCTCAGCAACTGAGCATAGAAGGCAAGACAAAAAGAGATGCCACCCAACTCCCATTCCCATGGTTTCAGGAATGGGTGGAGATTTCTATCAAAGTCAGAGAGACTCTTGTATAATAATTTTCTTCTTTTTCCTTGAAAAACAGATGGCTTTTTTTCAGTATTTTATCTGTTGCCATGTTAGCACTTTGGAGTAGCCTAAACCTCATGTTCCTTAAAGACTTGGTTGTTTAAGAAAGAATCAGGAAGTAGGCAAGGAATGGGATTGCCTCTCCTGCCTTTCCTGAGATCACAGGTTGTTGGAACTAGAACTAGCCCTCCTTGTCCTCCAAACCGAAGACCGCTACATCAAATTCCAGTCTAAAATATGGTCCCCAATCACAGCCTTGTATTCCTCCCATTACCTCCTGTTTCTTCAAGAATTACGTGCCCAATTTCAGAGTTCCTCTAACATCGCTCTTCATTGCCCTCCCCGCCCCCAGACATAGGGTTATTCATCCTGTGTCTCTGAATAGATTCAGCAACCTACATATC